>JAOVVO010000468.1:0-65461 GCA_028564675.1 Onchocerca lupi
TATATATATATTTCAATATATAAATGAATTAATCAGAAAATTCCACTTCATTTTAATGAAATCAAACTCTTTTAACAGCTAAAGCTAAACGCGAATGAGGCAATTATTGAAATGGAAGACTTTAATTTCATACAAATTTGAAAGGAAAAAGTGCGTACAGTAAGAGGCGGGAGACTACCAACACAGAATTTAGATGTCGTGAAACGGAATTTCTTTTTCTTAAATTACAGAACGCATGAACAATCGCCAAAGAACTAATACAAATAGATAAAAACAACAAGCAACAAAAAAATTATCAGTATAGAAAACTTAAACATCTATTTTAGACGTTATCAGTCTAAAATCCGATCACTATGCGATAAGAAAACAAGCCATCACTGTTCAGTTTTAATCAAAGTACAACTCATCCACTCGATTTTCGAAATTCAGCAAAATTATCACAACTCCCAAATGTCATGAACAACATACATTTGATAGGAAAGTTAAAAGATTTGAATTTCCAAACTGCAAGAAAAAAAAAGCTAGAAACCTTGTGGTCTCCTAATCAATAATCTTACAGTAGGATATTGTTTGATGATCTGAATTGCATTACTGTGAGTCATACCACGTGTCGACTGTCCGTTAATTTCCATCAGTTGA
This sequence comes from Onchocerca lupi, assembly GCA_028564675.1. NCBI lineage: Eukaryota > Metazoa > Nematoda > Chromadorea > Rhabditida > Onchocercidae > Onchocerca > Onchocerca lupi. The sequence continues at coordinate 640 of JAOVVO010000468.1, forward strand.
TCGCCAACCTTTAAACGTCCATCTAAAGCTGCTGGTCCATCTTCCGCAATTCGCAAAACGAACAGTGGCATTGAGTCAAACTCTTGTCCACCACGAATTGAAAAACCGAAACCTTTCGGTCCACGACTCAATTCTACATCTATAAATATTTGTTCCTGAAATAAAAGCTTCGAATTTCCTTAGAAAGAAGCATTAACAAATTTAACCTAGTAAAGCAAATATGAGATAAATTGTTCAGGTACAAAGATGTTTGTGTTTCCATTTTTGAAGCCTAATTTATGTGCAAGGTCCTATTCTTCTACAAAAAGCGCAATTGATGAGCTTGTTGTCAACATCTCGACCTCTGTTCCATCAAAACATCCATCATCTGATCATTCAAGGTTTTATCATTTCGAATTGGACATGATCGTTTTTATTGGCATTGAAAAAGGGATTCATGGTGCCAGCCGGTTCCTTTCGATCAACCTATTGGTTGAACTGTAAATGGCTGTGATCCTCATGATCTTTGCAAGTCTCAGTAAATGGTAGTCTTATCTAGAGCACTGTACCATTTTGCTCTCACATTATTTGATGTTGTCAACACCACTAAATCACACTGAGCATTGAAGTGTTCATGCTGAGCTTTCCGGGTAAGTTTAGTGGGATAAAACCAAACTTAAAATTGAACAAATGAAATACTCTTACTGGTATAATATTAAACTGATTCTTTGGAAAATTTTGAATAACAACGATAACTTGAACTAGGTATGTAAATTATTTTAGAAACTGAAGCGATGAAAATTGTTTTGGAAATAAATAACGATTGAAAAGCTTTGCGGAAATGGAATGTGAAGTCAAATTCTAGCTCAAGAAAAAAAACTGTATGAAACAAAACAGTTGAAGAAGAATTTAAGACAGATTCCAAGAAATTAAGAATAATGACAGGAAAGATTAATGATTCCCTCTTCATAAAGACTAATCTGTGCGTATATTTGTTCAAGAGACACCGAGACATTCGTTACTTTGTCGTTCAGACAAATATATTGAATTTTCTGTTTCTGAATTTCAACCGGCTCAGGACTCAGTGACACTCGGATCTTTCTAGTTCATCAGAAATGTCATGGGATACTAACAAGCTTCTTATAAGAAACATCAAGATACAGTTTGATTGTCTGTATTACGGCAGTTTTTCACCGAATCTTTTATTGTAGTGATATCGGAAATTCTACGATCTTGTTACATATGTTTCTTCTTCTTATTTATGCAGTGCATCAAAGTTATAGGAAGAGTGCAGCAGCACGTCAGTGTACATAATGCATTACAATTATGGGAAAAATGAAAAAGTAATGCATGCAGCACGAGAACACAATCACATACACCAACCGTAGGAATACGGATGACATTGCAGTGGACGATGATTAGATGATTATATAGCGTCGTAATCGCTAAATTCGAGATAGCGATCAATGCATGATATATTCCACAGATCTTGAAGTAATGACTCACAACTCGACTGCTACAACACCGAGCATTTGTTAGAATTTTTCCTTTCTTTTGTTTTGTTTTCATAAAAATAAGCTAGAGATAATCCAGCGATTAACTTAACATGCAAATTTTAACAACAGTCCGCTCTGTTGCCCAGACTACGCGAGCAAAGTAACATGAAATATTCTATCAAGTTCCTTATGTTGATTTCTCGAAATTCCTATAGCTTAGTCAACCGAAAAGCGAATTCAACATTACAAATTGTTAGAAACGAAAAAAAAGAAAAAGAAAAGAAAATACACGTTACAAAAAATGTCATAGAACAGTTACTTTGGACCTAAAAATTTAACTAATGTTATCAATTTCTCTGCCATGACAAAGCTAATTGAATGGAATAGTCTATCAATTGACATCTTTAGAGTTTTCCATGACTCTACGAAGAAATTCATAAATGATACTAGTAGTCATAATAATGTGGATGAAATCTTCCTATCATTCCTTCAGAGTTACACATATCCCTTCAAATTTTTTGCTTATTTCTCATGAAATATTTTAAAGAAGAAAATAGTCAATAAATGAATGATTTATGGATTTGGCTTCAGATGACATGGAAACTGTAAGCTACAATTCTTACGATTCAAAATAAACAATCTAATTAAGCAGAGGAAAAAAAAACAAACAATCGATAAAAAGATGCCGACAAACACTGATGTAAAGGTGATAACTGTTAATGTACGTCAAAGTTCGAGTCATTTACAGTGAAAAAAAAAAGAGAAAAAAAAACTTGATATCTGGCAAAAAAGATATAGATAAAGCAGAAGCAGGTATAGATTTCTTGAAAGAAATATTAATGTAATATAAGAAACAATGTAATTAAGAAGAAATTGTTATTTTATTTCAAATTCAAATTTTTAATTGACAAAAGTGAAGAACAGAGAAACGAACTGCTTCTGGAGGTATCGGCGATGTTCTGGTGATGTAGCCATTCCCGGCAGGATATCTATATTGAGGAACATCAAAAGATTGACTATGCGATGGACAAGACTGATTTGTGTGATGAGAAGAACGTCCGTAAGTAGTAGTTGGTCCAATGCGTGAAGTTGAATAATAGGATGTTGAAGAACCTTAAAAAGAATGGAAGCAATTGTAGGCTCCAGAATTTCTCCTTAAGAAATAATTCCAGGATGCACAAGCAACCACTTCACAGATCATATTCAATGTAAATATAAGTAATTCAGGCCAAGGCGAAAAATCAGTAAAGTCCCTTATGGATACTTTTCAGAAGATTGTCCAATCACTGACCTCCGAAAGAGACTCAAGCTATCAATCCTCAAATGACAAAAATACTAATACAGTAACAACCCATACCCAAGAGACTGCCTGATGATGAAGAAGGCGATACTGTCAGTCTTACTGATAAACCAGACTTTTTAATTAATGTAACAATATCGTTATGGGATAACTTGGTAATGTCAATGCCATTGACACCTATTATTCGGTCGCCCACGCGTAACTGTCCACAAAAGGCTGCCGGTGACCTTTCCACTATCCTTCCTATAACTTCATGATAATTAGTGATAACAATGCTAAATTGCTAACGTGAATATTTTGCATTTCCAACTAATTTTTTGGTTTAATCAAGTTAATAATTGCTATTTTTTCGCTTTTTTCCTTCTTAAAAGCCAGTGAAATGCATTAATAAAGTACAGAGAACGGCGTAAATAAAATCAAGTTCATTGTAAAATCTTTTCAGCACCAATTTTTATACAGTACTGGTTGGATTCAAAATAAAAAGCGATATTTCATAATCAAAACTGAACGAACCGATAGTGCTTCCGTTGTTGTTGAGCGAAGATATGATAACAAAACCGAAACTCTCACCATGATTTCGATTCAGTATAACATCATAGGTAGCAGAGGTCATATTCAACTGATTAATTGGAGTAGAAGTTGAACGCGACAAATCTGAAAAACCAAAATTCAACATTTTCGTGATCCATATGAGAAGTATATGCAACATAGACATCTATCTATAAGAAAGAAATAATTCATATATAGAAATGACCATGAAATATACTTACCTCCAGTTTTCGGACGACGAACAACCAATTTGACATGTCCATTGGTAGCTGCTTTTTGCATTAGTTGTACAGCTACCGCATGACTTTCACCCTCAACATTCTTACCACCAATTTCAATAATTTCATCTCCTTGATGCAAACGACCATCGTCTGCCGCAGCTCCTCCAGGTACTACCTGACCAACTGTAATGTTTGTCCCTTCCTACAATAAAACAGAATTAATGATAATATTTTTGTATTAAAAGAATTTTCAATGAATTTATCAATTATTAAACTTCTCAATAATTTAAAAACTTTACTTCAGTTCCACCGACGACTCGAAAACCAAATCCATTTGGCTTCCTGATTAGATTAACTGTTATTGTCTCAACATTCGAAGCTGCTAGAGCCGTCATTGGCATGTAATTAGGCGTTGAGAATCCCAAACTTGTCGATGAAGGTCGTAAATTCGAAAAATTCTCATAAATATCCTCATTCAAACGCCGCTCATGTTGCTGAAATGTGTAACGCTTTGATTTTCTTCCATACTATGTATCAATTAGTACGGAATTCAGGTAAACGATTCATCTATTCATAACAAATTTAAATTAAAATGCAAAATTAAAGAGATAGCACCGATACCGACCAATAAATAAATATATATAGTACAAAATCCAAAAAAAATTTTTCCTATGCATTTTGCAAAGTAAAGATTAAACCATATATATATATATATATATGCACGGAAACAATAACAGTAGAAACTTTTAGCAAGATGTAATAAGAAATTAATTGGAAAATAATGAAGAAGTTACCCTCGGAATCGTATTACCGGATCCTTCGGTACTGATTACTTCACCGTTTGAGATGGCCAGACTTTGACTGGTTGCAGACATTAATGTGGAAGGATGAAGATAAGTTTTAGAGGGTCGTGGAGGATGTGGTGCTGGGGTTTTCGACCGTGGCATTAATGTTGGAGCTGGGCTAGGCCTTTGCTCACCGTAGCGAAATGCTGCTGACGGCGTACGTGATCTGCAAAAATACAAGTATGAATTACAGATAATTAAACGAAAGAAATAGAGAAAATAATCGACACTGGCAAGCATTAAAAACAAATAAAAATAATTTCACAGCTTTCAAAAACTTTTAGTTCCTGAAATAACTTCTTAAATTTTAATTCTTAAAAAAAAAAATCAATCCTTAAAATTCTATCAAATTCCATCCACATATCCAAAACCAGACATTGTATAAAAATGTGCAGCATATAAAGTATTTTGCAGCATGCAACATTTACCAGCCATCAATTCAAATCTAAAATATCTTTTAGCAAAACTCGTTCTTTTTTTTTCGGTAATATTAGTAAAAAGCAGAAAAAAAAAAAACAATTTTTACCTGTGCTTTGGTGAATTCCTCCTTACAATCAATTTGGCCCAAAATCCAACAGGACAATCCCTCAGAATGGAAACCAATTCATGATGTGGCATCCCTCGGAAATTAGTGACACGCTCTTCACCTATGGGACAGCTCGGATTTCCATGGGGATACGTGGTTCGCATCTCCAAAAGAGTGTCACCTTCCAACAAATTCTCACATCTTTCCGGATATAAGATTTTTTTCACTCGTTGCCCCTGTATGCTTTCGAAAATCGTGAATCCGAAACCATTACTACCCTAAAAAGTGAAATTTTTGAAAGAAAATTTTCAGAATACTAAAGAAAAAATTCTGAAGATATCCATTTCTTTTTTCGAACTCGTATGGAACGATAAAAATCTAATTGATAGGCAAACATGAAAAACCTTATTGATAATAATTTCTTTCACATCATCTAGTCGTGTGATATATGCATTCTCAGTGACAATCTGAAAAAAGAAAAAATATATTTACAGTTAGAAAATTTTTTGAGAAATAAACTATCAAATAAACAGAAATTTCTATTATAACCAAAACTGTTATCAAATTTGTAGTTTGTGGTAAAAAATGGAAGAAAAGGGAAGGAAGAGAGAAATAGGAAAAAGGGAAAAAAGAACCTTATTTGTAGGATCGAAAAGTAGTGGATAACCGCGACAAATTTGTAATGTTACCAATTCACCAACACCAATTGACTGAAATATTAGGCAAGCATGAGCCTGCGATGAGCCTAAAACACACTCGCAGTTAACGAATACGAGGACGTCACCCATCTGCAAGACACCATCTCGATGAGCGGGTCCACCAGGAATCACATTTTTGATCTGAAAAAAAAAAATATGATGAAGAAAAAGCTGTAAATTATTTCATTTTTATCAAGTTAAAAAAATTGAGCATATTAGGTTTGAAATTAGTTAAGTTAAAGTTACAATCATTTAATAAAACTTCTTAAATCTAAAAGCTAAGGAAAAAAGGAGCTCTTGACTTAGAAATTAACAAAGCTATAAACCTGCAAAAATTCATCCTGTAACGAATTGCCATCATTGCCGATTAATGTAAAGCCAAGTCCTTTCGGCCCTTTGATAATACGAGTTGTTATTAATTCACCACGAAGTTGTGATGGGTCCCTGAGAGACCAATGAACAATTATTTCTATATAATATAATTAGACATATATTTAGATACAATGAAAAATTTCTCGGATTGAATTAATCGATAATTCAACTCAATTTTATGACATCCTATAATTTAATTGTGTTAAATTCAATATCGTACCTTGTGAAACAATAAACAGATCCAGCTGCATGGGATGGTGATGAATGATTACTGTAAAGAGTTGAATGTCTCCTTGATTCTGTATCATTACTAGTTAGAATGGTTTTCATACTACTGCTTGCATCATGATTATTAATATAAGCATAGGAATGTGATGCAGGATTATGTGGTACCACATCGACAATCTTTTGCAATGATGAACTGGATGGACGCTCGTATTGAGTACGTTTATTCACGTGGCTAAAAGGTCGCAATTCATTAATATTTGCAAATATCAATGAATTCTGTCTAAAACTTTAATCTTTCTGAAAATGAATTTGTTATGGAATTTGAACATTTTCTTATGAATCCTACAGATTATATTATTTATGTTTTCAATATTCAATTACCAATTTTCATGTATTTTTGCATGCCAATAATAGCAGTAGTAAGTATCTTTGAAGAAGTATAATATGATTTCAGATATTTCGCTTCATTTTTCTTTTCTGTAAAACAATGACGATAGATGTAACATTCAGTTAAAAAGGAAAGGAAGGAGAAAAAGAAGGAAGAATAAATAGAATTCATGGATTAACTTTAAGAATTTTCAGTACTAATTTCATCTTTGCAAATATTAGTGAAATAGTAAACATTTAATATGCAAAGAGACGCATCATCTATAGACGAAAAGTTGATCTGAAAAGTTGACATCATATTCAGAAATATGTGACAATATTTCCGGCCAAATGAATACATCCGCCTTTCTATATTATTTTTTGCCGTGAAAATCCGTAAAATTTCGCACTTTATTTGAATGAATGTACTTTATAGCATAAAATTTTGGAAAAGCAATAGTTGTCATTTAAAAAAAAAAAGATGAATGCGACGGAAATCTTTAAGAAAAAAAAGAAGACTTGTGAAATATTCTTTCCTTTTCTTTTTTTTTTTGTTTGGCTGAAATTATTCTTGCAAAGCATTGTAAATAATAGCTGGAAACATAAAAGATGCAGCACTGAGTATGCATGAATGGCATTAAAGGCATTTTTGAATCAATAAAAAGATACAAAGATTGAAGGAATAGAAAGGAAGGCAATTTGCAAAAGTAAACTATTTTTCGAACAATGTGTAAATATTATATGAATGAAAATAATAGCGATAGGATAGCATGATTTCAAACTAGAAATTAGCAAATAAATAAGTAAATTTAAAGTTTTAAATCAACCTTTTTTCCTTTTTTTTTCTTTCCCGTAATAGACAATGTATCCTAATAAAAAAAAAAGAAAGAAAGGAGAAAGGTAATGAAGAATGAGAGATAACCCCCCATTATTCTCCAGAAACAAGTTATAAGAATGCAAAGTGAGATCCGGGGTGGAATCAGGTAATAAGGATTCATATCACGAAAGAGATCCAGATAACATCATATTTGTGTGTTGGAGAGAATTTTATTCTTGTGAAATAGCGAATGCCACTTAGTGACCATCAAAAGTTTAATGGATTTCGTCGTAACATTAAACTTTAAATCTATCGGCTGGAAGTTCAGTTCTCAGCCAATTTGCTAATAAAACTTTGTTCCCAATATCGAAATTTCATTACCGACAAAATTTTGTGTTATGACTTTGAAATTTTATCAGAAAATTTGATTTGATAAATGCAATGTCTCCTCGGATCTCAATGAAACTTTTACGGTTTTGAGATGAAATATGGGTAAATTTTAATGGACTCGATAAACATTATTTTTGAAATTACTCCAGGATAGAACAACTGACGTATATCTCGAAAATTTCTCTACTTTTGTCATCCTTTTCAATTAATCATAATTTCAAATTTATAGCTTTATACAAACTTTTATCCTGATCAGCCTTATACAAACTTTTATCCTGATCATCTGATACATACTATCCAAATTTTTCTAATAAACTTGGTAATTTAATCAATTAAATACTTACTCGACATAAAATGTCCCGTAAATGCCATCATTCACTTTTTCCCAACCATCAGGTAAATCTCTCGGATCTTCCCATTGCGTTGTGCCAGTATTATGACTGAAAGTTAAGAAAAAATTTTAAATATAAAAAAAACGTAGAAATATTCAAGTGATATTGGAATATTATATTGCAGTGGATCAATAATTTTATATAAATTCTTAGAAGCGTTCCTTGAAAATGACTAAATAAACCAAACAAATGCTATATCGTTTTGGCTTAGATATGATGAAATTACGGAATAATTAATTGGTATTGATTTAAAAAGCAACAAATATTTACTTTCAATTTAAAAAAAAAAAAAAACTTGTTACATATAGCTTACTCGACAAAGTATTTTTCGCCTTGATCGGAGTAAGCAATCTCCCAATTGGGAGGTAATGGCCCCTTTGGACCGCTTACCATTTCATCATCCTCCAGTGGTTTTGGTGTGCCATAATAATGTCCTATAACAATAGAAATTTAAATATTTTAGGAACTGAAAAACGAAGCATTGCACTGAATGCCACAAAATATTCGTTTAAAACAATTTTTGCTTGTTAAAATCCTAAGAGATGGCCAATGGAATCATTTTGTGCGTAAATGGAAGACAAATGAAAAACTTAGATCAAAAATAGCACGAGCAGCAAAAGGTAAGTAATGCAACGACTGCGAAGCAGGAAAATATATATGGAGGGACAAAAGTGTTGAATGAATTTTTCCAAAAAAAAAAATAGTATGGAATTAAGGAAATGGAAATATAATTTAAAACCTAATTTAAATAACAAAAAACTGAAAGCTGCTATGCATTTCGGAAGTCATAAATTCTATGATTGTAACAACTGGATAGAGTAAAGATGAGGAAAAGTAAAACGATGGACATTTTTGGAAGAAATATGGGCAATATTACTGACAATATTACTGGAAAAAGCGAGAATTAAAAAAACAGCTCGAAATAAATCATTAAGTTCGAAAGGAAGACTGAAAATCTGAAAATTGACAAGAAGTCAGAAGAAAAGCAGTCAGTAAGTTTAATGAGATTTGAAAATTGAGCCCTGAAATTCACAAAAAATTGAAAGGAAGAAAAAATAGAGCGAGTTTTGATATGATGTCGCGTCTTTCAATCATAACTTCCTCCTTTTTTTTTCTCTTGAAATACATATACTATTAAATTCATCAATAATCTAATCCTCTTATTCAAAAATAAGACCTTTCGTCGTTTCGATTGATTTTGGATAAAAGAAAGTAAGAAACCGATATAATCCGTCAAAATAATGTATTATGTTCAAGTCAAACTATATCTTATTAAACATCTGTTGAATTCCGTAATATCCAGAAGACTCAGTAGTGGATATTGTAACTTACGAAAATGTTTTCAGATCTAAAATTGCAAAAGAAATGCAGAGATATTCAAAACATCGAGGAGATGAGAGAGAGTTAATGAAATCTAAGAGAAAAAGATAAAAATAATATAAATTTTTAGTTGAAAAAATAATAAATTAAAAGTGAAATATTCAATTTTTTATGACACGATTCTTTTTTTTTTTAAAGAAATTCTATATAAAATCATTGAAAGCTGAACAAACGAAACTGATAAGACGATAGGAATGGGAGCTTTGCTGAAGAGTAAAAATGATAATAGTATCATATAAGAAGAGATACATATCAACTTGATAATGATAAATATTGCTTATCAGTAAAGAGCATCATTTGCAACGATTAATGAAGATGCTATGAACGTATAGATATATGCTGCATATATATAAACGATAAGTGTCGTCATCACATATATCATTTTCTAAATGAAATAAACAAATGAGGACGAAAATTAGAAAGGGGACGAAAATCATAACTTCCTCCTTTTTTCTCTCTTGAAATACATATACTATTAAATTCATCAATAATCTAATCCTCCTATTCAAAAAATAAGACTTTTCGTCGTTTCGACCGATTTTGGATAAAAGAAAGTAAGAAACCGATGTAATCCGTCAAAATAATGTATTATGTTCAAGTCAAACTATATCTTATTAAACATCTGTTGAATTCCGTATTTCATAATAATTGAGATTGAAAATAGATGAAATAGAGGCATGATTTGAGGCCGAACAAGGAGGAAAAGAAGATAAATATGATAAGATCAAACATTCTATCATCACGACGATATACAAATAGATTGCCACTTATGTCCTTCTTAAATTTCAAATCTTATAAATATTGGAAGAAGAATTTGGCCAAAGCATTGCAATCAATTCATGTAAATGCATCAAAATTAGACAGAAAAACATTAGTCTCTTCTATAATTAACTAATTTGATTCTAAAAGGAGAAAATATAAATTCAGTCTGTAATATTTTACACTGATATCTTCAAAATAATCCCGGAAATGGTACAACAGTGAGCATTAACGATCAAAAACAGTCAAGCTTTAGCCTTGTCGGAAATAATTCAGAATGCTAGTCATTTAACTATTTGTTGTAATGTAGTTCATTAAACAAGTTTGCGATAATGTGAATTACACCCTTAAATTTCCGGAATGTTATAACGACATCCATAGGTGAACTGACATGACCAAATTTTATGAAAGGTTAAACTTAAATTAAAACATTAAGCTCGAACTGTATCTGGCTATTCTAATGTTTAATTAACTATTACCATCTACATAAGTCTGTTAGTTAATTATCTAACTTGCTGCAGTTGGTTTAGTTTTCTCAATTTGAATTTATTTTAATTCAAATTTAAATTTAATTTAACATGAAATTTGATCTCATCATTTCAGACGGTGAGTATACAATTTTGACAATACTCAAAATATGTGCGCATTTTTCTCTCAATATTAAGTGTTAAACGAAGGTTTCTTTCTTTCTTATTATTTACCAAATAAGAAAAGAAAAAAGGAAAAAAACATATCCGTGTAAGTTTGTGTAGTGGATAAATTGAAAAAAAAGATAAAAAAAAAAAATCAAATCAACCAAAATAATGCAAATAATGCATGCAAGTGAATGCATACTATGCACGATAAACTGAATACCATGTATTTCTTGCATATTTCTCACATTCCCTGCAGAAACATTGCAAATTAGACATTCTGAAAGAATTGTAAAATCGGCATTTATAGAATAAATAACATGAAGCACATTTTATCATGATTTTCGAAATAGTTAATCACATGCTGAAATTTTGAATCTCAAGAAATAATCGCAGCTAAGTTTTGCGAAGTTGACCATTGTGCATTTCTTTCGAACGTTATCAAATACGGTTAAATATTGATGAAAAAAGAAAAAGATTTACGATCTAGAAGTATTCAGTTGTAAACATACAGTTACAGTAAAAACTTACTTGTCACTAATTAAATCATAGTTTACTGATTATAATAGATCATAGAGAAATTTTCTTTATTACGAACTTAAAAGTTGAGAAAATTCGAGAAAAATTAAAGTAACGATTAGATTACGTAAGCATTTCCTGGAGAATTCTCGACAACAAACTTTGATGTTAGTGCATCGAAGCACCTATCACATGTAATAGATTACTAAAAATTAACCTGAGAACATTGTTCTCAGAATACCAAAATCATCCTTAAAAGGAAGAATTTCAATCATTTCTTAACTGTTTTTTTTTTTCTTTTTTCTGAAGAAAAATTCTCCATGAACTCAAATAATGCAACTGAAACTGTCCAACAAGAAATTCGTATAATTCAAAGGCGATTCTCTGCGTTTCGCTAACAAAAAGAAATGAAAATTTCACGAAAAAAAAAGAAATAAAAACTTTATAATAAAGAAATAAAAATTTCATAAAAATTCTTTGGTGAAGAACATATCGAGAAATAAAGCAAACAAATTTCAGATCGATGTGTACAATGGAATTATGCTGTATAATGAAAGTGTTCAGTTGGTGGTTGCTTGAGTATTTAAATAACAATATGATGAAAGTTTCATGGATCAATTGAAATAGATTTCAGATAAAATAAATTCTGATTAAGCATAAATTTAAACACTTAAAAAAATTTCAAAAAATAAAATGTTAATAAAAAAATAACAACAGTTTATGTGCCATTCCAGCAATAATCATTGAAACATAATTAACATTTTCCCAATAAAATGTATTAAGAATCATTTTCAATTTAATTTTTAATTTTCAAATATTATTTTTATAAAATTTGCATCCATATTTCCAGCCAAAATTTATAAACAATTTTATCTTATACTTGAGAGCGTTTCAATAAACAAATATGGCCACAACTCACTACGAGCAATGACATAAAGTGGATGAGTGTTTTAAATGTTAAGAAAATTTCATATTTCTCTTCAGAAATATTATAGAAAAAAAAAAAGCCAAATCCCGAGAGAAATATTTGCGAGAAATATTCGACCTAAAATTGTTAATCGGATTTTGAATTTCTAACTGAAATATCCTATTTTATGCATTCAAATTTTCGAATATCTATCTGTTTATCATCCATTGATTATCACTTCCTAGCTTTTTTTCAGAGCCAAAACATTTGGTGGAGATAAACTGAGCTGCTCGAGCCAATGCCGTGAAAAGAATGTTCGGTGCTTTATTCGATTGACATCTGATGCGTGATGTATGTGGTAGCAAGAAGACTTTTTTCCGTTGTTCCCACGTAAAATGAATTTCCCTTTTATGGCAAATTCCTACCATACGGTTTCACGACTATTGCATGAAACAACCGGAGAATCCCTGGGGGAAATACTTTAGTACTCAATGTCAAAGAAAAAAAAAAGAAATAATGATTTTCGGGGATCATTTTCAGAAAAACTTGCATTGGAAAGGTTAAAAAATTACATTTTCAGTACTCATTGCAATGTGAACAATGTAGCCGTATAGGTATAGCTAGAGATGAAAAGAGATGCCATCTCATTTCAACTTTTTTTTCTCCTTTTGGAAATTTTCCCAATTTTGATGAAATTCACAAGATGAAGTGATCAAATTTTCGATATAACAGCAAACGATAAAGCATCCCAGCAATGATGCAAAAAGAAAAATCAATCAATCAATCAATAGATATTATCATAAAGCATTATTAGAGAAAGAAAAGATAAATATGTTGCAAGTTTACCGGTAGCATGTTTAAGCAACTTTTAACAAGTTTTAAAATAGGTAAAGGGATGAAAGAGTTGGTTCCATTTAGACCATTTTCAGCAACACACACATACTACGGCGACACGAAGGTCAATCGTCCATCATCTCTACCTGTTATAGTCGCCGTACCGGAGATGATGAATACACATACGCACATACACTTGCATACATACATACACATATACAAATGCACAAAGTGTATACATGGACAAATACATGACATACACAGACACATTACGCATACACTCACATGCACACACTTATACATATGTCAAGGGTGCAAACATACATACCTGTATAAACACTTAGGCACAACAACATAAGAGACATATGTACTGAATAAACACAGACATACATACATAGAAATATGAGAACTAATAGATAGGTACCTTAGAAACCGGGCCATCGAAGTGATATAACTAAAACAACAGTAATGGAGGAGGAAATGAACAAATAAATCGTACAGTATAGAAAGTTTTGCAACAGCAAAAAAGAAAAATTACAACAGCGGCAATGTATCATATCGTCGCAGCTGTCGCGTAGCGCTAAGGTCGCCTATCATTATTCTTAAGTTTTGACCGAGGTAAATAATTTAAACTTATTTAAAAATATGTTCACTGATGCTACGAGAGATGCTAGCAAATTCAAGAATACTCCATAAGCTTGCATCAAATGGAACAGGCCAAATTTCTGCCAATTTTGATGAAAATGATGATGCACATATACTCCAACAGAAATAGTCCATATACCGGATATTCTATTTCCCAGAAGTTACCAATATGTGACAGCAATTTCTCGTAATCTTTAAAATTTGCAGGAGTATGTTTGTTGTAACAGTAATTTCTCGTATCTCTTGAAACTTGCACGAATGTGTCTTGCGGTGTTTCGACTTTCGATAAACCACGGATAATAATTCTATGATGAAGTATATGGATCGAATTTCGAGGAGAAATCTGTCGCAAACTTATCGTTATCGAAGGTCGAAACTGCCAGGCTAAGTGGGTCCCTAGTACTGACTAAAGATTACTGCTATTACTGTTCAATCAGGTCTAAACAGTTATAGACTTTTCATATGTAAAATGTGGATATTTAACGAACAAAAGATCCTTACGGCGCGTATAGTCGTATATTACTTTTATCGCCAAGTGTCGCATGTTGGCTCATCGTTATCACTTTAGGCACTTACTGTTCCCATCACATTTCGATCCATTATATAGAAATATCACATTGAAAGACTTCAAAGAAATTTGCCGATAAATGCGCTTTCGACAAAGCCATTCTCAATTTCAAAAACTTCATCTCACCACCGGCAAGCATATCTTAATTCTTCACATCTGTGCGCAACTTTCAAAATCCCTTTGAACCTTAAAACAACCCATCGATTTCGTCGTTGTATCAATCACAGCAGTATCTTCATATGATAATGCATTGTCATGTAAAGTTTTGAAGTAATTTGTCAGTGAGTGATTAAAAGAATATTAATCTTCACTATCTTATTTCAAATTTCACAGCAAAAATTTAAAATTTTATTACAAGCACCGAAGAATAAGATTCTTTACTCCAAATTGCTTATAATTAAAATAATAGGGGCCTATTACTTGAAAGAAGAATAGAAGAAAAGCATATTCACTCATACAATCAACAAAACACACAACTATTCTTTTCAGCAACAAAGCATTCTGAAGCTTATGAAATACGACATTCGATATTTAATTATCATTTTCATGAGTCATCATGCATTCACCACAAGCCTACACGATTTTTCTCAATCACTCTTATTCTTTGTTGACAACTGTTTACACATAAAATGTTTTTCTTTTTCTTTTGAAAAATATACATATTATTTGAAAAACTTTCCATAATAAGCTAACCTTCAGACGATTGGAAAGACGAATATATCATGGGGCTTCTTTCGGGAAATCAATGCTTAGTTGTGTCCTAGCGTTCGGATATATTATTGACGAGAAATAGGCAGCACTGAATGCCCAATAAAGTTCAGAAATTGTCCCGACGTATTATATAATTTAATATTATGAATATAAAAATGTGCGAAATAAGTATGTCGTCCGATTTGTTGTTGTATGTACGAAAGAATTAGCCTTGAAAATGGCCAAAGTTGACATCAGATCGATGTTAAGTATTGAATCATTCAGAGCTTACTTTACAACATTTAGTTCACTTCCTAACTTCCATGCCATTTATCAGTTAATATACAGTCTTCTCTCTATCCATTTCCTCGAGGGAAATTTCAGAGTGAATATTTTGCTTAAATTAAAACTACCCGCAATTCATTTTGGCTTAACTTAATTCAATTTAATTTATTCCAACTCATTTCCAAATCTAATATGCACTATAAGAGCAATGGCAACAGTGTCCACTAGGATGATCGCATAAGTATTTGTTACGCCGAAGTTACATCTTCAAATTCAACTCATCTAACATATATCAAAATATTTCAAAACAAGCTGAGAATAAAATAAACCAAAGCGTATTATGCCGTTTTTCTACGAACGCCTTCCTTTCCCTCCTCACATATATTTTCAGATGAGACCAACAATGTAAAGCAACTGCAAATGGTATTTCTGAGTGACATTTCCGGAAATGCATAAAAATATCCATTCAATAAAATATTGATTGCTTTTGCCTGAGATAGGAGACGTGCAGCTTACGCTTTCCATGATTATATTCGAAAGTTACAGACAAATACAATTCTTACGTAAGAAACTTGCCGGCTATAAAATTCCATATGTTGGTCCAAATGATGGCGAAAATGAAACCAATGACAATAATATGAATTTTAATAATATTAGCCAAACGACGGAGCATAAAATTCCTAATATTTTTTGGTAATAAATTCCAAAATACCTACCGCAAAATTCAAGAATATTAATTGCACACCAATCAGAAGAAAGATACAGAAAATGGCAAATGAATACATTAGTTAAAATTGAGAAAGCATTCTTCAATTCAACAATTGATTATTTGATGGCGGATTGGAACAGAATACAAATTTTTATGGCATAATTTTTTCCCGAAGTATTTTCGACATTTATTCTACTATCAGAAAGCATATTTTATTCAAAATAAATAAAAAAAAAAAAAAAAAGCAAAAACCGTTAGCAGGAGATTTCAGCAATGCATTAATTTTTTATTTAATGGGAGATGGGCAACAAGGAGACAGATGTAATGGATCAGGTGGTATCAAATATGAATACTTTTCTAACTATGAAAAGGGAATAATACAAGCAAAGGAAGTTGAGGATCCAATATGGGAAAATAAAAATGGATAGAAAATAAATATGAAAAATAAAATATAAAAATTTGTCAAAATCATGAAACCTTGATAATGACCATGCTCCAATAATTGGTTGTTTTCGCGCAACTGCCGAAAAGTTGAAACATCGACAAATTTATAATGTACTCCATCGATTTCACCATTTCGTGGTGGTCTTGTAGTGTCTAAAATTATAAGCCAATGAAGTATTATTTTATTCCTGAATTTTCGGTTCCATTGAGTACAGAACATACAAACTTGAACTTCACATTTTTTCGTCTACAGGGTCAACACATTAGTAAAAATTAGTAAAATGAAAATTATCTCTTCAATTTGTCTCAGTTTTGTTGACAGTTTTTAAATTTTTATTAGTACATGTTACTTGAAGCTAAATGATATCACTGAATTATAAATGCTAACATGGTACTGTTTTTTGATAAACGTTATTTCGGATGACAATTTGCAATTCTGAATAATCTTCGCCAGCTAGAATTTCTGTTATACTCGACGGAATCGAATCTATAATAATTTCTGTTACATTCACTTCGGGACTTTTTCGTCAATAATTTCCTCATTAATTTCAACAAAAATTCATTCTCATTTTCACATCCCTAATTATTTAAATCTGTTATGGAAATATGCAAACGTATTATCATTTATAGGAGAGGATGTCTATTACTTACTTTTACTTACAATTTCCATGTAAAATGATTCATTCACAGCAAATAAACCTTCCAGTAACCTTCGTACATCGCGCAATAACATTCCAGATACTTTCCTGAACATTGAATCAATTAAAGGCGAAATTCGTGATGTTCAGAATCTGCACATATTGTTGATATTTAGTAAAAAAATAAAGTAAAGGAAATGAAATTTGTAACCGAACCTTCCATTAATAGACAAAATAATGTCATCTGCTGCTAAGATATTCAGTAAATCGGGATGAAGGACCAATTCCACCAGTATCAGATAACCTTCCGCAGATCCGCCCTGTATCGTAAACGGAATTGACGGCGGTTGGCATGAAATCTATAACGAAGATGGAAATGAGCAAATGCATTATTAATGCATGCATAACAAAGGAAAAAAAAAAACGAAAAAAAAAGAGAATGTATTAATGATTTACAATCAACTGATTTAAAAAAAAAAAAGAAAAATGAAAAAAATCAGACATTCCGATAATAATATGTAATGTTTTTTCGTTCTTTTTTAAATTTCTCAAAATAAATAGGGATAAGAGAGAAGAAAATAGAGGGAACTGAGGATTCAAAATATTATTAAAGTGATATCTATTACTGATTTTTTGGAGCGATGGGAATGAGGTAATCGGATTGATGAATTACCTCCAACTACGACAAATTAGGCATTGTATTTTTAGTATACTATTCGAAATAGACAAAAATCACTCTGATATTAGTTACTTGAAAAAAAAAAAATGGTTGATTGCAACAGAAAGTCGCAGTAATAGTATAAGAAAAAAAAGGAAAAGGTTCAATTAATCCTAAATTACAAAATTTCCTTAGTAATTAGATTTTGCATTTTGATAAAATGGTTAGAAAAATTGAAAGAAACAACGAATTCTGCCTGTTTAATCTGACCCGCACAGTCCTGGTTACTGTCTCCAGCAAATTGCATTTTTTTTCAGCATCATCTGATATGGATATTTGGGATATTTTTCGAGTGACATCCATCGAATTCAGGATTTCTTCTAGTGAAACCAAATTAGCTTCTTCGTTATCTTTGCCCGTTTGTTTATTGATCAATGCTTTTCTGGATGACATCGATCGCTTTAAGCTGTTTCCAACGTCACATACGTAACAAATAAATCAAATTTTAGCTTATCAATTCAACGATAATAGAATATCATCGGCGCATTCTGAAAAACTGATACTGTTCATGTGCTGCGTAACATATTAAAAGTTTTGATAACGTAATAATCCAACGAGTAACATAAGTGAATTTTTGAATTTTGATATTTCGATTCAGCAAAGTTCATTCCAAGAAAAAAATCCACAAGTTTCGAATTCACTTATTCTAGAAATTGTTTACGTATTCGAATTTTTTTTTTTTAAATGTAATTTGAAACGGAGTTTAATTAACTCAGACGAATGAACATCTACTTTAGTAGCAATTCCCACTATCCTTCGAATTCAATCAAAATTAATCAGAAGCTTCTTTTCTCTCTTATTTTAATTACCAATACATTCATTCTAGTACAAAAAAATGTTTTAGTCTTCTTTTTTGTTTTAAAATACTAGAATCTTTTTTATACTGCGTAGTGAATGAATACAAAATCACTGATGGTAGTATTCAAAATTTGAAACTGAAATAAAAGTAGTCAATTGGCAGGTAACGTAATGGGTAGGTCAGCTCGTTCAAAAAAAAAGGAAAGTTGGAATAATAGGCTTAAATTTTGAATGAAATTGAAGTTAAGAAATAAATAAAATTAAATGAATTATAAAAATCGACTAGAAATAGATGAACACACATATGTGTAAATATTTATATTGCATCAATTATGATTCATTAACAATATATCTAATTTATTTAATTTGTTTGTTTCATTTTTTTAAGAAGGAAAAAAGGTGAAAAAACAACCATAAAGATTGCATGGAACAGGAATAATAAAAGCCAAAATTAAGCGAAATTGCGATTCTATAAGAAAATGGAGTTTTAAAAATAGGAAACGACCAAGTAAATATATTTAATATATGTATATATCTTTTTATATCATTCATTTCCTTTTATCTGTATATATATTATTCAGCAGCAAATGAAACTGGAAACAAAAAGTAATCAAATGAAAATAAATGATAATTAGCGCTATTCTTGTTTTCGACATTTAATAGAGTTATATTTTGCTTTATTAAATACAAAGAATTCTTAAACAAAACTCCCATTAGCCGAGTGTATTGATTCGATTCAAATTAAGATTTTAAATTATTTTAAATAACCAATTTTTTAATCGAAAATGGGTCCCACGCATGTGTAGTGTGTGTGTATGTATATGTGCGTTTGTGTGTGTGTGTGTGTGTGTGTGTGTGTGTGTGTGTGTGTGTGTATGTGTGAATGTGCGTATGTGTGTGTGGTGTGTGTGCATGTGCGTGTATGTGCACATGTGTGTACGTATTTGTGTGTGTGTGTGCGTATGTTTCTGTGTACAGTGCAGCCATAATCTTAAAAACTTAAGCTATATTTCCTTATTGGTTATATTTCTAGTATGTTTTCAGATTTAAGTAGGAATTGGAAAAAAGAAGAAATGCATTAAAAAAGATGCGAAGCAGAATAATTATGCGGAAAAGCGATCAGATCAAGTTACTGGATGACAGCATATGGATCCAGATAATTTGAGAAAACCTGAATCTGTGAAGAAGTGTTCCATTGTCCTTTTAAATATTAAGCGAGAAAACTTGAATAGAAATTACAGTAAATTCTATGATATGGGAGTGATTTTCGATAGAATGAGGAAACTTAAAAAGGGTAGATGGATCGTGAAGTTATGAAAGAAAAAGATAGATTACTTCGATAATGCAGTATTTTGAATGGAAAATGAGGATAACTTCATCACATTATAATTTTGAAACGAAAAAAAAAAAATGTTCTGATCATTCGATGCCAACCGAAACGAAACAGCTGTCTATCATTTTTTAATCAATTGAATCACTCTGTTGCCAAACATCACATATTTTCATGAAAAATTTCCGGCTTTAAAATAAAATCTATCATCCTTGTCGGCACTCGACGGCAAATGAATCGTGAAATAGTGATCCAAAACAAGATAAGCTATCGCAAGGAATTCCTGATTTAGACAAAATTAACTTTAGAAAGTAAATTAAAGCAGAATAAATTTCAATTAGAAAGCATTTCAATATAAATCGCTAAAATTTACTAAGAAAATTGGTAGGAGAGAGGGGATTGGGTAGTTCTACTGATAAATCTTTTCTCCGAAGTTCTCACTTCTTTTCCCAATTCTACTTAAAGAGGAGGAAAATTACACATTACACAAGAGCATGAACAGAATTTGAGTAAGATAAATTTGGTCTGTGTCTCAAGCACCAGTGCCAAAAAATGATTTTAACTTTGATAAGTTTATAGAAGAATCGATTATCAAAATTGGCAAAATTTTCGAAGAAAGTTAATTAAAACTTTAAATTTCAAGAAGTGGTGCCACTTGTTTGATGGTAATAAAGCATAATATTGATAAATGAGTACTGAAATGGACAGGAAGGAGGGAAGAGTGGGAACAAAAGGAAAATTGGAAACACCGTAATGAATGTGTGTGTGTGTGTGTGTGTGTGTGTCCATCACTACTTCTAAACTAATTTTTCGCTTCTGCAAAGCGACTGCCAAAGAGACCGAAGCAGGAACTCTCGCGGCGACACACTGTTAAATCTTTAATTCGCTGTAAAACAGCCACCATTTACTACTTCTCACAATTAAATTTAATTTAGTAACTAATTTCCATTACTAATAATCCATCCATTATGAAACAGACTCATATTTCGGCAAGATTCAATAAATCAAACATCAACAAATAAGTAGTCAATGTTCTAATCCTCTCATTTCTGAGCCAAAAAATTACTGATGGAATTTAAGACGATTGCGCGTGCTAATGAAATGATCAGCAAAAAAATGAATGCGAATGTACTTTATCCTAAATTATCATCTTCAAAACGAATGTATTTCTAACAAATCATCATCATTCTCACTTGAGCAAACCTTTCGTATTAAAATTTCAGTCTAACACCTGAGATCCATCATCTACCCTATCTATTCTCCTCTTCCTCCTCCTCCTCCTAGTAAAACAGTTAATCGTAAAAGAGGATAAATGATTTGAAAATATCAGAAATGTTATATGAATTATTCGGTTAATTCAAATTTCACCATAAATTATCATGAAACAATGCAGAAAAGTGTCTTATACTTTAGTTTAGAAGATAAATTAGCTCGATTACTAGCAGATATGCGAATTCCGAGACAGTAACTAGAATTTCATCTGGAGATCCAAGAAAAATATCAGTTCAAGAAGTGAAATATGGAAGATGAAGTTAGACAGGGCCAGAAAAAAGAAGCAATAAATCTATTATGCAACAATCAGCTATTTTCTCTTTTCCGCGCTTTCAGACTATGTTTTGTCAATATTGCTTCGCCGACAAATACAATTAATCAAAAGATGATATTTTCTGGATAGCTCCGAGGGCAAATCAATAACTGATATTATCAAGAAGTTTGCCAAAAGAAAAATACAGAAGCAAAGGAAAGATTGCTAAATGAAGGGATAAAATATAGTTATAGAAATCATGCAGCTAAATTTTCGTATCGTTTTTTCGGCAAAAATTGTTAATGAATTGATGTCACTGACAATAAAGTGCATTTCAAAGGTCGAAAATGGTATATAAGGGCGGCAGAGAATTGGAATTTCAGGACACATGTGCCTATGTGTTCGAACTGTTAACTACACCTCTGTGCCACACGATGATTATAAATTCAGTTCATTCTATAAATGAAAATTTGCAATTCCTTTGAAAATTTTCGAAACAGATAAATAAAAAAAGATAGGATTCAATCTCTTGTTCATAATTTCACAGTAATAATCTTTATTATGTATGTCGGCCATTTATTGCAACAGTACATCTCTTTTGCAAAATTACTGGCTGAAGATATTTTACACTCGGGAAAAAAACTGACGCTCTATTTTTTTAATATTTCTTGAAATTCAATCTGATATTTAAGGAAAAGCTACGCCGATCTGTGAAATCCTGACCGATTATGGTTTGATCGGTTAGGATTTCACAGATCGGCGTAACTTTTCCTTAAATACATAGAATTCCAAGAAAAATAGTTAATATATTTCGATTCAGCCACTTGATGAATAAAAATGCACAAGTAAATGGGAAATATAAAATTTCCTTCGTTTTCTAAGGGAAGTTCCTGGCTTCGTAACTTTTCCAATCAAGATGATTGAGAAAATCTTTTGGAAAAAACAACCTTACCATCGTAAGAGCGATTATTCAAGAAAGTAACATGATGCAGATGAATCAAACACGAATGAAATTTAATAAAATTAGAAGTGATAAAAAAGAGAGAAACAAACAAACAGCTAAATCGCTGTGAAGTCTTTGAATCTTAAATCAAAGCGGAAATACAAACTGAAAGTGATTTGATTGAAATTTGAAATAAAGCAGAAAAATTAAAATATGACGCAACTGCTGCAAAAACGGATCGTAAATCACTCAGATTTGTCGAAAATTTTTTAATCACAAAAAAGTAGACAAGTATTAGCAACATATAGAAGAATAGGATCGACAATGGTCGTGTGACCGAAGAGGCCATCATCATCTTATGATTGCAATTCGGTAACTTCCAACAGCATTTGCATCTGATGAGGACGAGAAAACAATATACCCCGAGTGTGTTCTCTTCTCTCCTTCAAGTCTTCAAATTTTGAAATTGTTGAATGGACACTAATAATGACGCGTAACTTTTGCCATCTCATACAATGTGCTCATCCGAATTTATCCATTTGAAAAAAGAAAAAAAGGAAAGAGAGGATGTTCGATGAATGTTGGAATAGTAATTTAAGCAGATTAGCGGGGTAAAGTATTTTATACTTCCGGCCATTCCAATGCATCGTCGAACTATTTAGAACTGACCGATATATTCCGACTCACTCGGTAATTAATGCTAATATTTTAAAACTGGCGCTAATCTGAATTTTTGAAAAATGGAATCAAATATTAGAAATCGAAATGAATATGACGAAATTACAACGAATTCACTTTAATATGATTTAGCTGACAAATCTAAACATATATATAGATATATATATACCTAGGGTTAGAAATGTGAAAATTATACTAGGACTTGATCGTATTGTGCTAAGTTTCCCATAAAGTGAGATTGTCGACATTACGGTGTTGTTGTAATATTTCCGGGAATAGGAAACTAAACATGGAGAAACACTAACCACATGTTGACTGCATCAGGTGATCAAAATCAATGATAGTTTAATCAGAAAGAAATCGAGAAGCGGTATTTTATCGCTTTTGGAAGATTAATAATGCTCAACCATATTTGATACTAATAATGTCACTATTCGAATATATTGTTGATAAATCAAAAATGAATTTAAAAATAAAAAATACAAAATCGAATTTTGGATGAAATTTTAAATATGGTCAAAAAAAAAAAGAAAGAAAAGAAACAATCACAAATAGGCAGTTTCACTTTATTGTCATCCCATAAATTTTTATATACGAGTGTAATATGCCTCATGCTGTCACAAATTTAATTTCTTTAACTAAAGTAGAACAGAAATTGATTTTCATTAACATTATTCTCTATTTCGTTTTTTCCTCCTTTTTTCCCTAAACCCAAAATTCCAAAATGATGATGATGTCACCATGAGATAATTGTTTACCCGTCAACTAAATTGTAAATTATGAAAGGAAATCTTCAATGGTATTAACTGATTAGTGTTTAGTGGAATTCGAGCGATTAATTAATTTCGAATGACTCCAAATTGGGATTTATTAGATGGAGAAAAGTCGAGAACAGCAAGCAGCTCGAATGAAATTAGAATAGAATTAAACTGGAAACGGATAGAATATATTGGAAATGAAAACAAACAACGGTTAGTGACCGTAGTGAAGTAAGAGTAGGGGAGAAAGAGGTTGAAGAGGTCGGATTAGAAGAAGCCAAGATAGATGCACATATATTCTGTTTCGGGGTGAGAGGTTAGGGTAGGCGCGGGTCAAAAGCTCAACAATAGCCTTCATCGCTACCTTCGAAATATTTACATATCGGGGGTAGATTCGTCTTCTTCTTCAACGCCAATCTCTGAAACAACTGAGTTGAGAAACAATTAATTGGTATCACTCAGGTGGCGTGTGTTCTCTCTTTTTTTTCTCTTCCGGATAGTTTGTTGTCGTTTGACCTATTGATTATAACAATATCTCGCTTCTTTTTCCCCTTCCCTCCTGCGATTACAATATCCAACTAAGAAAAGATGCACTATTTAACCGGTCAATACATCATATTTTCTAAAAATTTCGGAGTGATATGGTTGGACGCAGGAATAAGATGAAGATTATTTCATGATGCTCTAGTCGGAATTTGGACCGATCAAAGGGAGAACGGATAGACTGATAGAACAGATAAAAGTAACGAAGGGAGGTTTAACTTTAAGTTATTAGTACTGGACAGAGAAGAGGAAGAGAAAGAGAAAGGAAGAGAAGATATTAGATTTTCCCGATGAAATCATTAAATCTACATAACGTTTTCAATTCACTCATTCCATCGGTGAAATACAAAATATCACTTTTCGCTGTAAAATTTCGTTCATTTCAAAAAGACAAATTAGATTCTTTCTATTCTCACACCGTTATGCGAAAAATAATTGATAAAATTGACCTTTTTTTTTCTTTCCTCATTTGAACAATATTGGCTGTTCAAGTCCATCCAAAGTTAATATAATTGGAAAAGACACTTTCTGAATTAGAGGCCGGAGGTTATTTCATTCAGTAGCCAATCTGAAGTATCCATAGAATCCTAATCAATAAATGATGCGAAAGACCGATGGGACGGCTGATTCTTCTGCATTGTCTATTGTCCATACAATAGAATGAATTCAGAATTATTGTCTAAAAAAGCAAGCGACTAATTTCTCTCTAATTTTTCCTCAACTTGGCATGTACTGTCTTTGCAGGCATTTTTGTGAATCGATGTTTTTCATCAATGGTGAAAAATGAAAAATTTTTATCGGAACTTACCAGCAGCTTCAATTTTATCTTCATTAATTAATTACAAAACAGCAGAAGAAAAGCCATTTGCAAGTACAGATAACCTGACAAAAGAATTTGATGCAAGCTAAGCTACTTAAGTCTTAAGTCTGATATGTGCTTTGCAGTTCGAGTACAACGTATTATTGTCAACTGGTAAGATGATCGATGAAAATCTAAAGATAGGAAAGCCGAATGGAATTAAATCTTCCAATCAAATGATTAAATTACATCAACAAAGAAAGTAAAGTCCGATAATGAGAGGCATCACTATCAATAAATTTCATACTTAACATTTCTCAGGATTGATGAGCGCACCTGTTCATTAACCCCCGAGTAAAGGATGAGGAAGATGGAAGAATTTTTAAATGACAATATTCAATGTTTCTTTCTCTTTCTCCATCGACAATGTTTACGAGTGAAACACTGAACCCCCAGATTATGTTGTCATAGCAGTCACTCCACTCATGGAATTTTATTCCTCAAATGATATTGAAACTTAATTTTGCCATCTTTGATTATGCATCAGTGAAACAAATTAGTTGGATTTCTTACATATGGTTGAATTGGTTTTGTTTTGAACTTTAAGAAATAATTACACCAAGCAGTTCGAAGAATTGAAAATTAAAGATTGGTAGGTGCTCAAGATATTTCAACTTTCTTTTAATCACAGCATTATCTTTTCGTTTTGATGATTAATTGTTCTTAATTCACTGAACATGAAAATTTGTTAAATTCAGCGGTTTAAATTTTGCAAATGAAGTGAGGAAAATTTTCATACCATACTTATTTTCCATCATTCGTAAAATTTAACTCTGATATCTTATTTCGGTAATGACTGAGCAGTTACGAAACAAGCATGATATATGCGCGGAAGCTTTAAACATGCCGAAAAGATACTGTTACCTTTTATTAGCTAAAACAGGTGGTCTGAACTGCCAATAGCATCGTGGCAAATTTATTAAACGGAATTTTTTGTCAGATGACACTGTGAGATTTTTTCGATGTATGTAGCTATGTTATTAACTAGAAAGTAAGAAGGTTGATCGCTTTGGTAATTTCCAATACTTTTACATTAAATCTATATTAAATTTTGTGCTTTAGTAAGCTTTATGTAAAGAACACTTCTACATCAATCTTGCCATCCAATACACTAGACATCATTTAAATGGAGCTCAATGGGAATTTTAAAAATATTTGTTATTCTAGAATATATTGAAGCTTATTGAACTATAAAATTTAGTTGAAGTAACCGAATTCATTCAGGATACGAATAATAATTACCGTTTTATTATATATTCCATCCCTAGAGAATTGAAAAATAAAATTTTATCAAAAGTTGATTTTAGATGAATGAAATTGGCGAAACCGTATCAAATTTTTTCAAGTTGTGATTATCGATCAGAAAGGTCTCATTTTTATTAAATACTAGCCGTACCGATCACGCTCCGCGTGGCTAGTTCAGTCTATATGGGCCGGCTACGCTTCACGTGTCCGATTCCAGCTAGTCTATAAATATATAATAAAAATGTAAATGTTCTTTTTTCAAAACCTTACATCTCCGAAATTTCTCAAACACGCGTCTTATCCATACTAATCCAAAATTTAAGATATCCGAAGGTTCTTACCCATTGCTTTGAAATTTTGAGACAACGTTGCACTCGAATACACGCATGTTCTTATATACTTTTAAATTCGCGCGTTGCTGCAGCTCATTTTGGTCAAATGGTAAAGAAAGAACATAGAAGGCGCATGTCTCTAATATGTTTAGTTTCACAATGTTTGTGGGTATATGATATTTTTTGTTGTTCCATTGTTTGCTTAGAGATGGCGATTGTCTGGTTTACCGATTCTAAAACACACATTAACACACATTACATATAATTGTCCATGTAAGCAATAACATGTCTGAATCTAAACCGCATAATTCTAAAGATCGGCCCTAAGCTTTGTTGATGGTGATTGCAAACGCCACTCGAATTGGGAATTACAATCTCAAATTGGAATGGCATACCCGCTGGAACTACACGAATACGAGGAAGAAAGACATCTTCACTTTTGAAAGGTTCTGCCAAGATTATCGCTTTACGACATTGCTCATTTATTTTTTAACTGCAAGCGGCGTGCCGTTGGAAAGTTTTGTCTGGTTAATATTTCGCAACATGATACCTGCATGCAGATTTTCAATCGCAGTATGTGCGATCCTGCCATGTGGATGGCATCCCTGGCAGATCGAGTGAATTCAAAAATTCTGCTGGATAATTAATCGCTTAATCTGCTTCCACAACAGTGTTGACGTGCTTGTACGTGACTTCCTCGCTTTGATTATTAGACTGAATAGTGCTGTTAAATTCATAGATGTCTTTGTTCTTGGCCACAAAAATAGCTCGTTCACTCAGTTAATCGTGATTCTTAAAATTGGTTTAAATATCGGGAAATACTTTTTCAACCAATTCTTTTCTTGACATCACTAAATTGCAGAAATTATGAGACAGTGAAATTCGTCCTGTGTCAAATCAACCGCCACCTCTCCGTTCCCATTTTCCAGCAATTGATGTGAAAATATCTCAACTGATCGATCGTTTTGCAGCTGGACACGCATATTTGTAGTTAATTCTGGAGTCTTTACGTGTCATCACAAAGTAGAATATTTCAGGTAAGAATTTATTTTGTCCACTGGTGTCGATCGAGGAATTACAGATATTTGCCTGAATTCTCCTGCAAGCAATGTTAATGCGTTCCCAAATGGTCTGACGTTTCTAAGCAAATCTTGCAATGATCAATCAAGAGCCTTGATGCATTTTTTTTGCGCCATTGTAATTCATCCAAACAATAAGTTTGCATTTTTGCAATACTTTTCCCATGCTGAATGCATCGGAAATATTGCATATGGGAGTTTCAATGAATTTCATGCTCAATAGCAATTTTAAAGCGGCAGAATAGTTCTTTCAACTGGTACCAATGTTGCAGCTATTCCGGATGATGCAAGAGTTAAGGCTATGTTATTTTGGGATCGAATTGCTTCCAAATCAATCTAATTAGGTATTTTTTACCAATTCCTCCTGGGGCATCCAAAAAGAAGATTTCTCCAACTCCCGTTATTTGATCGTTAATGCCTCTTTGCTCAAGTGTTAGCTTAGGAATATTTGATTGCACATAGGAAAAAGATTATGCGTGTCGTAATTTTGTTCATGCCGCAGTTCTACACTGGACGGGGCAGGAAATCGATTCAGTGATGGTATTCCCAATTGACTGAGGACTCTGTTCACCATTTCTAAGCAGAGCTTCATTGCTGCTCATGTATCTTGCAGACTGATACTGTCGATTTCATCAATTCGCAATATTGCATTCCTACCACTTCTTTCAGGTTGCACGCCAAAAACTTCCATGTCGCTGCCTTTATTCACATACTTACAAATATATTTGATCGATTTAACAGAATTAAATGTTTCACGTTTATGTGTGCTTTGTATGCTTTTAATAGCAAAGACGAATATGGAACAACTCACCGGTTATCTATTTCGATGTCATCTTTCGGTGTTTGTATGGCTGCTAATTAAGCATGGTGAATTTGGATTCAGTACACCGCAAGATCCATGTATCATATTTTTCGTCACAAGTTTATACAAATCCTTATCGACATCTGAATCGGGTGTCTCAGCGCATATTACATAATCAATTTCGTTTGAATCTGTCACAAGTGTAATAAATGAAAAAAAAAAAAAAAAAGAAGTAGATATATCTGTATACAAACACTCGCCTATTCGAATGCAACGTTGTTTCAAAATTTCAAATCACTCAGTGAGCTTGAAACATTATGTCAAAATGAACAACATGGAAGCGGTCAGTAAAGTCATCCGCTCGTTTACCTTTACCTGCCACAGGTGTGATAGGGGAAAAAAAGTGGATAGATCTAAATAGAAAAAAACGTCTATCCGAATGCAAGATTGTGTCGAAAATTGAAAGCAGTCGGTGAAGACGTTGCAAAATTATGTACCAAATAACAACAATGGTGATTTACATTTTTATTGTATAGATTTAGCATAATTTGTAAAAAACTATGTTGTAATGCTTTGTAATTAATTTCGCATAAAAATTTCATTTCAAATTAAAATCAAATAAACTTTTACTTGATGAAGCTGAAATTCAAGGCGATTAATGAATCTGAAGTGATGAAAAAAAGATTTTAATCACTCTGATGAAGTGATAGGAGTGGCTTTGATTAAAACTTGCTAATATAATATAATGAAATGCCAATGTCTTACAAATTTGTGGATGGCTTTTCAAGTGAATAAATTTCTAATATTTAATTGTAAATTAACCGTCATTGATTGCTTAGTAATCAAATGTATTTCTTACTTACCCGGGATTCTGAAATACTAACGGTTTAACAGATATAGAAATGGGCTTTCTTTCATTATGAACTCAGTAAAAAACGAAGTTTTAAATCTGTGTATTTTAGATAAGCCAGTTGATTAATAAAATTTAACTTGTTATTGTTCTTTAGAAAGAATAATTTATGCAAATTTACTTTTTTTTTATTTTTTTACAATAAAGAAAAACTTTTTATTTACAATAAAAAGATACATGTATATAAATTTATATATATCGACAGAGATTCATTTGTTCAGCATCCTTGCAAACATTTTTTTGAAATGAGTAAATATGAGAATTGAAACGATTATCATAATTAAATCATGCTGCTATGGATGATATTGAATACAGTACTGCTCTGATGATGTAGAAAAAAAGTAGATACTGAAATATTTTTTGCTGTTTAATCTATCATTTTGATCTACGATTGGATGTTCTAAAAATTCGCTTTGATGATTGTATAAACACAATTTTTCAATAAAAAAAAGAAAAAGCGAAAACGAAAGAGAAACAAAAAATGAAAAGTAGCATTTGATGATGCGTCAGTCGAAATGGATATGTTAATATTGATAATAAAAGAAGACAAAATAAATCATTTTACAAAACATTTCCTGAAAGCAACCATCCATCAGTAGCTGATAATGGAGAACATTGCTGTTATTGCTGTTATAGTTATTATTGTTTCTACGACATGGGCTCAAGCACCTTTGTCTTATTTCCAAAGACCGGACATGGCTAATACGAATACGAGATGCATTGGTAATAATTACTCTTCTCTTTGCTTTTTTATTTTGAAATAGTTGATATGCAAAGTAATCACCTACAATAATAAACGTAATAAAGAACACAAAGGATAGAATCAAAAATCTTCCAAGATGCAGCCAATCAGTACTATTCGATATTCAAATAGTGTCCGTATAAAATATTGCTAAAAAGTAGCTCCAGAATATATCCATATATCCAGATTGCTTAGGCTTCAAGAATAATGTATTTTTGAAAAGTTTTTAATTTTTAGTTTGTTCCTGAGATAGTCTATAAAGTCGCATGAATCAGATATTGATGATTTTTCCGTGTTTCTTCTTACATACCTAAGTTATCGAATTTAGTCGTATAAAATCAAAATTGACGGGATAGCACTTTAATTAAATAAACCAAGCTAACTTTGAGTTACTATAAATAAGCAAATAGACGGTTTTTTTTTTTCTATAGTATTTCTGATTCAAATTGTTGTAGACAACAGTCATAAAAATGAAGAAAATGAAACAAAAAGTCCTGGCATGCACATTGTTAATCCTTAAAGTGTTAACACTTGAATAGAAACTCGAAATTAGGCTATCGTAGCCTAAAAAACCACATCGTTTTATTTTATTTTTCTTTTTTCTTACTGTAATATTTACCGCGTATTTTTTCTCCACATGAAATTTAAAACATGGAAAAAAGTGCTAATGCAAAGAATTTTAATATAATTAGTTCCAACATTTCAGCAAAGAATCATCCTTAATTCATAAAACTGAAAGATTAATTGTCATCAACGCATCAAATAATGGCAAACATTACTTCGAAGTTTCTATTTTTGTTCAAGTTATTTGCTTTTCGTCACGTTAACTTGAATTAGTTAAATTTTTCAATCTTGTTTTAACGATAAATATCATCTCATCGGTTTATTTCTTCAAACAAAACATTGCGGAAGTTTTTCGGTAAGTAGCGAAAAAATTTTTAATTCCAGAAGAGTAATAATGCTCAATCAAATTCAATAAAAATGGCCTATCATAAGTTGAAGATATGATTTTCAATCGACAAATATCCTAAAACATTGAAAAAATAGTGAAATTAACGGCTTTTGTAAAATTAATGAGCAATTTCGATAATAATTGCGGGGGCTTCGATGACAATCTTACCACGAAGTCGAAGAAATTCTTGGATGATTTTATGTTTTGTCGTAGAAAATGGGAAAATCGACAAAATGAAAAAGAAATGTGAAATAGTTGGAATCTTCTATGCATATCCACAAATAAATAAGTATAATAATAGTAAAGAAATAAGAGAAGCTTTACGACCATCATCAGATTTATAACCTCAGACGCTTCTTTCAATTAAGGCAAAGTTAACCAATCTGTTCAAAGATCATATCCTTGTGCCAATTAGTTTATAATTATTTCAGCATTGGTATAATTTGCAATGATAGCGAACAAAAAATACTAAAAATGATTCGAATTTTTCTAATTATAAATTTTAAAAAAATTTAGAATTAATCCTTTTCAGCATGTACACGAGCAGCAGCATTTCGAACCAGCATTGATGGCCAAGATACGATTGCCCAATGTTCATCCGGAAACGATGTTAGGGACCGATGCCAAGGATGCTGTGAAATTTACGCCATGTATAATGGCAGGCAAAAAGTGCTTTTGATTATATTTCGTTAGAAATTCGACATTTTCGTTGTTTTAAAACTATTAGAAGAAAATACAGTGGAAAAATAGATCATCAAAAACCTGGAAAACAAACGACCGTTTTTTACTGAATGAAGTCAGACAAAATAGTACAAAATTTGTGCAGTAATGCATCATAATTTATTAAATTCTTTGCAAAATTCTCGTTTTTCGTCCCACACTTTTTTTTTTTTTATTTGATTACAATAGAATTTGATGGATTGTTTCATTTCATAAAATTCAAAGAAATCAATTATTTCGTTCATTATTAGTAATACTGCAAGATTTATAATTTTATTTTAATTGCATAACCTTCAGGTTGAAGCGGCTAGTTTTCCCGGTAAAGATGGCAGCTGCATTTGTTGCGTGACATGTTGAATGATCCATTAATCGTCATTCCAAAAATTTGATCGCTCTTTGAAAAATTATTTGATATCTTCGATTTTTGGACATTAATCTTTTGGTAGCAATAAATTTTATTTTGCAATTGCCTTTCATTTATACCAACGCTGCAAAAATTCTTCAATAGTGACAGTTTTAGCTGAATCTGAAAGGAAAACGTTTGTTACTCTAAATCATACTTCAGAAATAATTCTTCAGTTGTCCAGTTGTTATCTACCCTCCTTTACGGCTTAATTATTTGATGATTCACCAGATAGAATGAATCTCTAATGACTCATAATATATAAAGTGTATCAAAGAGATGGACTACTGAAATCTGGAAACAATCAGTATCAAATGTATTGTTCTATACCACAAATATCATTTGAAACAAAAAATCTGGTGGATATAAAGGTTTGGAACAAGTTCGGAATATGTGAAAAGACCAAATCGATGAATACTAAGATTTTAAAGTGTAATGGGATCGATCTATGGCTTATTTTTATAATAGTCAAGATGACGTGATGAAATTATGCATTCACAATTTGAGCTGTATTTGACACTCTCAGGAAAATATGTCTTCTATTTCTTGGTAGTTTTTGAACAATCTTTATCTGATGGAAGGATGAATGGAACTAGTTCAGTATAGAATAAAAACCATATTTGAGTATCTTGAAATATTTTCTCAAAAACCTGATCTAAAATAAATTCAAATTTCAACAACTTCGAAAATAAGGAGAACAATATATTTCCTGAATCTATAAACCCTAAAACGAATCTTCTGAAGCTTCATTTTTCGCGATTTACGTAGTAGAAAACTGAACTTCAGATATGTTACTTGCGACGAATTTGGAACAACATTTGGAAATGTTTTATCAAACTTGATGGTGACATTCAGTTAAATTGAATGAAAAAAGAAAAAATTCTTAGCATATTATTGAGATTACATATACGCTCGCATTACAAAAGAAATTCCAGGTTTACCGTTAGCAAAAAAGGAATTATTATTTCAAGCACTTCAACTTCAAAGCTTACTTTAAATTTTGAGTTGAATTTTAAAAAATTCATTGCACCTATCAAACTCATTGCGAAAACATTTGGGATATCTCTTAAATATCAGACTTATTTTTACAAACTGAATTGCTTAATTTAAAAAAATTAATTGCATCTACCAAACTCATCGTGAAAGCATTTGGGATATTTCTTAAATAACAGACTTATTTTTACGAAATGTTTAAGACCTGATTTTTAACGTTTGAAACTAAAAAAAAATATTTCAAACTCAATTGAATGAAAAATATGCAGTACTAGCTTAGACCAAATTTTTCACGCTTTAAATCGTGATTGCGAATTATCTGATATCATCTTATCGCCATTCTCTTTATCCTACAGACCCACAAAGGCTTTTAGAAGTTTTAAGTGAGTCAAAGATTTTCATTGGTCTGGGTCGGAATTTGGGAGTCATAAATGCAGCAAAAGATCACACACTGAAAATATTCAAGCTCACCGAGATAATTACGCCATAAAAAGCGGGCTTTGGAAGTACAGTTTAATCACTGTATAAATAAATTGCGTTTCTAATGTTTATTAGCGGGAAATAAGTATATCGAGTTATGTCTGTTATTCTTAGTAGAATTAAAATTATCGATTAAAGAGATTAATCATTGGATATTTGCGAAAGTTACAATTATTATCAAATGCATTATTTCATGAGTTGTAAAAGTTGCTGACTTGCTACGCTTAATTTCATCAATGATCATGATTACTTGGCCTTTTTGAACTCGATATTGGAAGTTTGTTTCCAGTTTTACTCAAATTTCATCGAGGAAATTCGGGTTGCGATTCTTTGTCAGTTCCTTAGACCAACCTATCTGAGTCCGACTTTTCTAGGCTATAATGGATTAAACAATGACCTGAAACATTAGCATGCTTATATAACCTGCGCATTAGATAAACAAAAGACTAATCGACTCAACCTTATCTAGCCATATCATTCACTATTGACACACAGCGCAACCACCTACGAAGACGTTGAAAAGCTATGCGGCTTCTCACCGCAGCGTTAGATGCGGGTGGTCGAACGGCAAAAAGGCAGTAAACAACTCGTGGCTCAACGTGGGTGGTCGAGCATCAAAATGACAGTAAACAATTCACGAACAACCTGAACTCACAGTCGAACGCGGGTGGTCGGACGGCAAAAAAGCAGTAAGCCACTCGCGATGTATGTAAACGACTCAAAACACCTTGTATCACGGATACATTCGTACCATTGTCCACATCTGTTCACTTCGGGCCACCCACGATGCTTTTCGGCGGATTACTGCGATAGTTACTCGAAACGCCGTGATGCTTTTCGTCGAATACGATTTCACTGTGATTTTCGTCGAATACCACCCACGACGCTTTTCGTCGAATACGATGATTGCTCGGACCGCACACGACACCCTTCGTCTAACTACTGCGGTAGGAGTCACGATTGTTCGAACCACTCGTGATGCTTCTCTTGAATTACTTCGATGGTTAGTCTGACCACCAACGATGCTTTTCGTCGAATACGAACCCAATCTGCATCCCGTCAAATGCCACTCACGATGCTTTCCGTCGGGTACGATGATTGCTCGGACCACACACAATGCCCCTTGTCTAACTACTGCGATAGGAAGTCACGATGGTTGTTCGGACCACTCATGATGCTTCTCGTCTAGTCCGTGATTGTCAAGACCACTCACGATGCTTCGTCCAATTACTTCGACGATTGATCGGACCACCCACGATGCTTCTCATGTAATTACTCCGAATCGTTCATGTGCCGTAATAGATTCCGTTTCAAGAATGCGATCGAAATCACTTCAAGCAATTCGGAATCGAATAATCATTCACGAAATTGATTATTTGCATTTTTAATCTCGTTATTTTTCATTTGCAGTTGGCAGCTAAGAGTAAATTTTCCCCATTAATTCATACAAAAGTAATGAAATTCATAAACCATGTCTACATTATTCGCATTTTAAATTCCTTAATCCCAAAAAATTCTTTTCGACGAGTTCACTAGGAGAATTCTTTCTACATCAATTTCGACCTAGGACAAGATAAAGACAATTGAGGCCGAATATTCTT
Organism: Onchocerca lupi; assembly: GCA_028564675.1. NCBI lineage: Eukaryota > Metazoa > Nematoda > Chromadorea > Rhabditida > Onchocercidae > Onchocerca > Onchocerca lupi. The sequence goes on from JAOVVO010000468.1 coordinate 36,240, forward strand.
CCATTCTAGTAACAAAGGAAGAATAATCCTGTGATTATCTCAGATATTCTTCAATAATTGTTTGTATTATACAGGCACATATGCTCTTCCCTCTATCAATAAAATTTTATTACTGAAGGATTCGTTTCTGTCACATTATTTAAAATTCAACTTTTCTAACAAAGTTCTTTGATTCTATTTTATACATTATTAAAAAGTCCATGTCTAATAATACATTATTTTACAGTAATTTTATAGTTTTAGACAATAGTTTCGGGTTGCAAAACAGTCCTTTTGGGTCGTTTGTCCAACATAACAGAAAGCTTGTTTTGGGTTAATGATTTACGTAGTATCGCACACTAAATTATATATAGAACTTTAATTAGATTCAGCTAGTACCTTGCAGGTTTAATGATTTTCCTAAGTTAAAAGAGTTGCAAAATACAATAATTATCTGATAAAATTCTTCTTGTTCCTACTGATTTCAAACTAATCCTCTTTGGAAATTAATTTTTTTCTTTTGCTGAATTTTAGAAATTATCAGTAATTTTGTCACTTTGATTCGAAATTTTAAATGGTGAAACACTGTGCAATTAAATACGATGAGAGCAAGAATAACCAAATAATCCAGGTCTCGAGATTTAATGTTACTGAGATTAAATCGAGACTTTGATGTGATTCACTCAAGACATATGCAGTACATTAAAATATGTCAGAAATTACCATTCATTATTAAACTTTTGAAAGGAATTCTCCAAACTTACATCAAATTACGATTCCTCACAAACGGCGGATTCATGACTAAAAACAAATGCATTAGTTTATTTTATATAGGCGGAAATAAATTTACATTTATTTAAACCTTAGATTAAACTATTTGTTTTAATACTTCTTGCCGAGGCATTTAATCCCCATCATGCTTTGCAAATACTGAATATACCAAAGAGATCCCATTGTCAAGCATTTTGCCTTGTGCAACACTTCTTAAGAACATCGGTCGAGGTACTCCTTGGTATTTTCTTAAAATGCTTTTGATAAAACCTGTCAGTTAAAGGAAGTATCAAAAATAGAATTTTTTCCGCACAAGACATACAGTGCAAAATAATTTCTCGCACATTTTGCATTTAATTTATGGACAGGAAAAAAAGATACCTTCAGAACAATTATTTCCGATTAGTAGTTGAATTAGCCAAGCTTCATCAATCGTACAAATTCAGATATTTGTTGTCGACTTTTTGTTTTTGTTTTTGTTTCATTTAAAACGAATGTAACTTTAAAATCACTTTTTTACTGAAAGAATCGTAATAGAAACATTTGAGAAATATTTAGCGAATGAAAAACAAATGTTAAAGAAAATGAATAAAAAATCGACATTGAACGATGAACTAGAATCAAAAAATTCGGATAATCTCAGAGGATTGTGCCTTATTTGATTCCTAATTCTAGAAGAATGTAAGTGAAATATTTGAATGTATATCGGCTTCAATATCAGTAGAATGAGGCGTCCTGAACGCACGATAACCTTAGCGCAAGATTCATAATGATGATGAATTTGTGTCTAAATGTTGAATGGCTAAAAACTGCCACGAATATAATTCAATTATTCAACAATGGAAAATGTTTGTCAAAAAGATTTTCAATTGACATCATCAGATTACTATTAGAACTCATTTTGTTTTTGATTTTAAAAGATTCGCGATGCCTCTGTTCGTTTACAATTTTCTGCGGTGAACTTCAGGCTTATTACATATTCGCCTTTAACCGAATTTTTTATGCATATCTGGAATCTTTTATAAACTAATGTTCATTTTATTTTTCATAATCAGACTCAAATCCAAAATATAATTATTTTTTGTTTACAATTAAACATTGATTAACAAAAGGTAACTAATAGCTCAAATTAAGCATTATATAAATGTTGAAGTTTTACATAGAACATGAAAATTTCCAGGTTTCATTTTCTCTTGCAGTAATTCAAATTTGTAGAGGATACAGAGCTATTTTTAGATAACAGATTTGTTGACATGTTGACGTGTTTTAAAGCATTCTATTTGACACCGCTCATGTATACGCCAATTTATAGTTTAGCATGCAATTTTCCATATATTTCGAGCTTTTTTCGATTGGAATCAATAGTTGTCGAGTTGTTAGGAGAAAAATTGGTTGATTTCGACATTCATATCCATGAAATTTGCGAAGATATACCTGTAGAGGACGATGCTGGAGAAAGATTAATACTTTGAATGACTGATATCAGTGTTTTTTGCCTGCATTTACTGAAATATGTGGTGGTAGTATCCTCGCATTCTGGGAATTCTTCTTCTTCCAATGAACGATTGATACCACTACGTGGTCAACTTTTTAGCTTTCCTAATGAATCTTCATGGATATTGGTCCAATTTTTTAGAACAAGAATAGGTCAATCCCGTTGCATGACAGATATCGCTTCAAATTCTGCTATGCAGGATTTGTGTTCTCTCATTTTTTTGGAGCTCCTATCGTATAAAAGTCGTTCATTCAGGGGATTCTGAATTAGAAAATCCTGAGCTTCGTAATTTTTTCTGCTTGAAATCTTATATTTTTATTTGAGCTCAGGCATTAGAGGATTGCACATTTCCTGATCTTTATGAAACAATACGCCCGTGAATTTTTGACGCTTTTTATGAAAGTTAATAGAATGGATAGTGCGTACATTTTTCAAATTTTGTATGGGATTTACCTCGATGGTACTAACTTGATTAAAATTACGTTCCTGATCGTTACGGTTTATGACATATAGTATTTATGCCTGTTTTGTTAATATGATAGATCATGGCGAGTCGACATATGTATTGTACTGCAATTATGAGTGACAAAATAAGAAAAAAATTTGTGCATATCGCTCATAACGTAAAAGAACATACGTAAAATGATTTAGAATGACTATACCTACCGACAAATTCAGATTCCTTATTTGTGTCAATTGTGTTTTATATGATGCATCGGGAATGAATAAACAAATTTTTTTAGAGAAAAGGCATAATTTTTATTTGACAAGCAAGAATTATAACGAGAGCTGCCAGCTCAAATAATATAAAATAATTCTTGCAATTTAAAATTACAGTATATTACAATTTTTGGAATAAAATCCATAAATACTCATACTCAATTTCAGTTGCAGTAAATTTGAACATTCGAAATTGAAGACTTAAACATTGTTTTTATCGATTGTTTGTTTTATGATGCCGTTTGAAAAGTATCTTTTTTCTCAATTTCAAAATTCGAGCATGTATGTTTTGATAATTACTACAAATTATGTTTTTTGAGGTTTGACAGTATGAGTGATACGAGTATGCGGTGAAATTTCATATTATTTAAGGAAGAATAAAAATAGTTAAATGAAGTTGAAGCTTCCATTTACAGAATATTAACTCACTGATTTATTAGTCTTTTGCAAACTAATTCTAATAAGTGTACACACAAAATAAGAAGCAACCTTCAATTTCTTTCATTTCTAGCAGAATTAAATAAGAAAAACTTGAAACATGAAAAAAAAAAATGGAATTAAAATCCTTTTAATTTTAAGTCCGTCAAATAATCGATTATAGTTTATAGTGGTGACATTGCTATTATTATCAGATGAATGGGACCTGTTAACTACAGAACTTTTTATTAACAATATTTTCAGTAATCGACAAGGAGTGTATGTAACCATTTGTGCTTCAATTCTTGTATATCACAGTATGATAATTATATTGTAGCACTTTTAATCAACTATTGCAATTCTTTAAAAAAATCTTGAACCAATTAATTAGTTCCAGAAATGAGGCAATAAATAACAAGTAAACAGACACTTCTAAATCTTTGTTTACCTGTTAAAAATTAAAATGACTTCTCCTAACTTTGAACAAAGCAATGAATTTCACTCCAGCTATGATAAGCAGAGAGATTATGTAAGAAAGCGGTCGAATTGTTTTAATCATTCTTGATGTGATTGCTACTGATACGGTCGTTTATAATCTCTTTTCTGTTATCCGTTATTATCAGTGAGATGCTAATCTCTATTATATTGTTAAGTTTGTCAAAATCAAATAGAATGTTATTGAGTGATTAATATTAATTTTTTCGGACATGAATGGATGTTTTAGGTGAAAAAGTAAAATTATATCTCATTCTTGAGAAGCGAATGAAATAGATATTTAGAATTATTACTATAATGTACCCTTTTTTTTTCTTGTTTTAAGAAATTTTTAAATAAAATATGAGCTCAGAAAAATTTATCGGAGCAATCAATCAAAACGGTATAGATTAAATTTTTATCGCCTATTTAATCTTTTTATTATTTGTTGTCTTTAATACACCTTAGTCTCTTGAAAACTTTAATACGGTGTCTAAAGTTAATTGGAGTTTACGAAAAAAAAGTAGTATCTAAAAGATTAAATTTATAAATTCCAAAATTTCATATACAATTGCTCAAAAAGCATGAAAGTTATGTAAAGTAAGATCGAATTTGTGATGCAATTTTTCCTCAAAATCCGATCCGAGTTTTTAACATAAAAGAAGCTAAGAATCAGAGCTTTTCAAGGGTCAAACAACAGGAGCTTAACCTATTTGAAAGTGTATGTATGGGTGATTCAGTGAGGTATAACATTTTGAAAAATAACCACACCAACAAATTCTTTGTCATTTTATTCTTGACTAACAATTTCATTGTCTGACAAGAAAAAGGATCATTTTGGTAGCACTACTGGTTAAGCTGCAAATTTTAACATTCTCAGCAATGTTCTTGCTTTTATCTCTTGCATTTTAAGCATGAAACAATTTAGTACTGAAAAACAATGTCATTTGTGTAATTATTAAGTATGGAAAAAAAAAGGTCTAGTCACCGATGATAATTCTTAGATCGGAATCTTTCATCGATCACGCACTTTGAGATGTGTTAAACTTTGGATTGAAATTTAATTTTCGGTCAAAATCTTTTGCTCATTGTAGTGGAGAAAGCTAATCCAAAGCAGCCGATTAATTTGAGAAAAAATGGACCGCCTGGTTTGGAAAATTTTTGTCAATTCGAAAAAATTGGGGAAGGTATACCGAAATTTATTTTATAATACTTAGTAATTTATTTCGAATTTTGAATAATCTGTGCAAAAATACATTTTCATATACAAATTTTATTTTATTCCAAATGTTGGAAGGGGCATATGGCGTCGTTTACAAAGCCATTGAAAAGCGAAACAAGAAACCAGTGGCAGGAAAAGGATTGATTTAGATGAGGAAGAAGGTATTCCGGCTACAACTGTACGGGAAATATCACTGCTCAGCGAACTGCAACATCCAAATATCGTCTTGTACATAAAATTCTTTCTTTTCGTAAATCTTCTGAAAATAAAGATTAGTATAATATGGAACCTTTTGATATGTTCTGATAGAACTAAATTAGTAGTCAGTTCAACAATCATCACATACAGTTCTATTATCATTTTTACATGACACTGTAGTAACATTACATAGGATACCATAAGAATACTTTTTGTTTATAAAAAAAAAACTTTTAAATGTTGTTTAAAATTTGAAATTTCAGCCTCAATGAAGTTGTTTTTGAAGAACATGAAATATACCTAATTTTCGAATATGTTGATATGGATTTAAGACGATACATTGATTTAATTCCTGATGATAAGCTAATGGATAGAGCTAAGGTTATTAGCTCATTTTTAACGACATCTTTATGACAAGGTTAGTTTTTTATTAATGACTAAATAACAATAAATTATTAATAATTCAATAGATAACTATAAGAAAAAAAGTTTCGAAGTTTCAATCGTTTCAAATTTAATTTATTCCAGCAAAAATTTTCTTTATATCAAATTCTGCGAAGCATTTGCTATTGCCATCAACGCTGCATTTTGCGTCGTGATTTGAAGCCAGAGAATATACTGGTTAACACCGAACATACCGTAAAGGTTGCTGACTTTGGCCTCGCAAGAACAATTGGTATTCCAGTGCGAGCCTATACTCGATAATTAAATTTATTCTAACTCCCTTTCGACAGTACTATATTATAATTCAACAACTTTTGAATACAACTAGGTGGTAAAGTTTCTCAAACCATCGAAGGATAAAAAAAAAACTTCCTTATATTAAAGAAATTTTATCTATCAGATCGTCACTTTATGGTATCGAGCATCAGAAATATTGCTTGTTACCGAATGTTATTCGATGGGGATTGATATATGGAGCACTGGATGCATATATGCTGAAATGGCTTCAAAACTAACGCTTTTTATGCGTGATTCTGAAATTGCTCAGATTTTTTTCATTTTCAGATTTGTTACCTGTACTTATATCACTTGTTCTTGTTATTGCATTTCACTGTTAACATTTTCAGAATAATGTCAACTCCAACGGAAGAAACATGGAATGGAGTATCAAATTTACCGCTTACAGCATTAAATTCCTTCAATGGAAGAAATGTTCTCTTAAGAAGACTCTTGGCAAATAAAGGGATTCTGACGGTCTGGAGATCTTGAAGGTTAAAGTTTTTTTCAGAATTTCAAATTTGAAAAATGTGTAATTTAACAAATAACGGGTGATAACTTTTTCGTATTTTATAATTTTTAATGTATGGTACAGTACTCCTTACAGGCAATGCTTCCTTATAATCCTGAGGAACGAGTCTCAGCGAAGAAACTTTTATAGGATCCATATTTCAATGATATCGATCGGAAAGGACTCCTAGCAGGAAATTACGATGGAACTTCAAAATTCCCCTCTCATCGCTGATATATTTTATTATTCCGTATGTATTCAACCCGTCGTTTTCATGCATTTTACTCATCAACCAACTTGCGACCTCAAAATTAGGTACACAAATATTTTTGTACTTCAATGGACTTTTTATAGGAGTAGTGTCGAAAAGCTATGCTTCTTTGGAACACAAGCGCAAAATTTACGTGCAATAATTAAAGCTCGAGTTCAAATTACAAGATTAAGTTAAATTTTAGAACGAATCGTTGGAAAAGGATTGTTATCAATTTAAGCTCAGAAACCAAAGAATTTTTGAAGAGATAATGGCATTGAAATTCTAATAAAGCTTCATGTGTAAAGTCTTCTCTACTCACAAAAAATTGCAATTTTTGGGGGTTATACACCTCCGTAAGATTCATCTATAACATTTATGAGAGGAGAGGTGGAAGAAAGAGAAGTGGTTGAAACTAATTATGTCAACTGCAAGATATGAGAAAAATGAAGTCAAATAACTTCAAGCGAATTATGAAAGGACAACATTTCTGATATTCACATGAATCTTTTCTGGCAAGAAAAAAGATGCTCTGCACCTCTAAGGATACTTAACAAACACTGTGGGATGAAAGCTTGGTACACTCTGCTAGGTTTTATCCTAACTGATCGAATTCACATTATCCCGAAGCCTAGGCGAAGATACTTTAGGTTATAAGTCAACATAGGCAATAAAGAATTGTTGTAAATCAAAATTAGACAGCTTATCACAATGACAAATTATAACATTCTGTAAAGAGACAGGCAGAAGGAAAGCTTCACAGAAACTGAAACAACAGAACAGCTGATGAAGAATATGAAAGCATAGCAAAAGTGGAATATCAATAGTGCAAAATATATGCTTTTCAGTTGACTGCGAGGATAAAAATTTGATTAGAATTACGGCGTTTCCAGAGAAAAGACACAAAATATGAGAGAAGTTTGAAGATTGAAGTGATTAATTTGCAAAGATTAATACGCGCAATGATTTATCTCAAAATTCTTCAGAAAACTCTCTTCAACATATGATAACTTTTCTAGGTTAATCATACGAAACTGAAGTACGATGGGAGTGAAATTTGGAGTATTTTTTCTGATTGACATTTTTGTTAACCGATTAGGTAAATGTTTCGCAATTGTGTTTTGCAATTTTTTTTTTTTTTTTTTCACGACCATAAACATTTTGCTTGAAGTGTCCATAAATGGTATATATCTGAACAAGACGGACTGTATTCCGAAAGAATGAACAGTAGAAAACAACTTCCACTTGGCGATTTTTTTATTGATGACGAGATTTTTGTTATCATTGAAATAAATATTCTGCAGCTTTAATAGAAGAGATGGAGGAATACGTGAAAAAAAAAAAAAAGACTGAGCTTTGAATGCTTAACTTATATGTTTTTTGGCTCATATAGAGCCTTGCCCTATATCAAGTTTCACAGAAATCGAGAATCAGAGATAATCTTAGAGCATCGTGTACTTACCAGAAATTTTAGTATTTCTAAAATGTTCATTTTGAATGTTCAATCCATCCATCTATAAGTGGTGTCAAGCCAATATAACAAATGAATATTTTCGAAACATGGAGAATGATCTCAATAGATCAAAAATTCAAAAAAATTCGGAATAAATATTTCGCATATTATTCGGCAAATTTTGAATCGGAAAAGAAGCCAATGCTAATTTGTAACATCTGTAGGAAATAAGAATTCAACATGCAATTCTATTCTGGCGATATCCTAATATTAGGAAGAAAATCATTCCATGCATTGTTAGACTGAGTTTTCAAAATCAGAAATTTTTGGCTTTAATTAGTATACAAAATTTCGGATATTCCATTAATGCATAAAATTTCATTTATGCAATATATGAAAGTTTCATTCATCTTGTTCCATTAAACAGTATGATTCGGTGAACTCTGTATTATTTTTTCTTAAATTCTGTTTTATCATAAAATTGTACTCTGCTAAGCGTCCTTATTTGGTGAAACAAACTTTAGGTAACGTATCAATCGCTTCATGCAGTTATTACAACTATCCGGAACTTGATCAGCAGTATTTCACAGTCATCTTATTTATAGCATTTTTACGACGTCGAAAAGACTGCCAATTATCGAAGATGTATGAAAGCGATCGAAATGAGTTAGTTATGTGTACGACAACATATTCCCCAGCGACCCATACGTTTTTACCAGAACTGATTTTAAAAAAAAAGCCAGAATTATTCGCGAAGCTTGTGCCTCGAAGAATCTCACTCCCCAGTCTTCACTCTCATTTCTAGAATGCTCCATACATTTAAAAAGGGAAATGACTTGTCAGAAGGAGGAAATATGCCCAAATATCTAGACTACGTGATACTTTGCACAACTAACCATACCAAATGTCCAATGGATTAACGTATTCCACCATGGCATTCAAGATGTATTTGTGCAAAATGTCACGTAGTCTAGATGATTATGCCTGATTCCTCTTAGAAAACTCACAGCTCACTTCACTCCTTATTTCCTTCCATCGTTCGGTTGATGCATATCACCTTCCTTATCTACATCCATGTATATGCGTAACCGTGTAAACATAAACACGTAAGTCAGTCTGTATTCATAGTTTTGATACGTATATTATGAACTTGTATACGCGTGTACACATTCATCGAATGTATATATTTTTTCTGTTTGTACGGATGCATGCTTGCGAACATTCACATGCGTGAACGTAAATGAGTACACGCACGTATATGAATTTACTTGCTTATATATATAATGATTCTATGCAATGCATACATGCAGTTTGCCTAGTGTGAAGTTAGCGTCATGAATGGTTGACACGCTAGCATGAGAAGTTCTACGTGTTTCATATATAAGACAGCTAATCCAGTTCGTTTTCTCGGGTAATTTTTGTTACTTAAATCTTTTTCCACACGAAGTGCTTGAAAATTTTACTATTCCTTGGAAAATTTGCGAAAGAATAACGTTTTTTTTATTTTTCATGTGCCATTTACTAATCTATCAGGTAGATAATATATAATAGAATTGTTGTCATCAATCAATTACTCTTTTTTTTTTGCTTGCATCAGTCATTGTGGTGAGCTATGAAGACATCTTCCAAACTGCGAAGGTAAAATGTGATTATGCGATATTTTTTGCTTTGTCGTAATCATAGAAATGTTTTCAAATTTTTCATCATTAATATCTAAACATACGTTGCAGCACTGGAAAGACAATGGATAGAACTGCTTTGAAAAAATACGAGCGAACTGAAATTCTTGGTGAAGGTAGTCAAAAATATATATTAAAATCTTCGAAAAAGTCTGCAAATTTGAGATACTGAAAGAAGATATAAATTAAAAAATTTTTATCTTGTTAGGATCGTTTGGTGTCGTTTACAAAGGGTTTGATAAGCGAACAGGTAAACCGGTGGCGATGAAGAAGATACGTTTGACACATGAGTCGGAGGGTGTTCCATGTACAGCTCTCCGTGAAATGTCACTGCTTAAATCATTGAAACATCCTAATATCGTTTCGTACGTCTTTCTTTTTTTTTTTTTTTTTTTTTGCTATTTCTATCTATAAAAACGAGTATTTAATATATTGGACATTAAATTTCGAAAATTAAAAAATTATATGCAGGTCTCTTACACCATAGTTTAATTGCAATGAAGCAGTTATACAATTTCAACAATATGGATTATCGTATTGATAATTGACAAATCATTTTTTTCACATTGCTCCTTTAATTCTTATGTCACTGCTATTTATGTTGTCGAAATGCCAAAATGAATACTGATCAAATTTTAATTCTAGTTTGGAAGAAGTGATTCTGGATGAGCAATTGGTTTACTTGATTTTCGAATTCATTAGTATGGATTTAAAAAAACACATCGATAAAATTCCTTCTGGGGAGCTGATGAAGAAAGCTGAGGTTACTGAACTTATTTTTTTCTAGTTGATACTCTGCTGCTTCCATAAATTACTGATTATTTCTTAAAATAAAAATTTTCGTGAGTATACAGACTAAAAATCATTGTAATTAAAACTGCTTAATCTCATTATTTGCAGCAGAAATCGTTCTTGTACCAAATTTTGCAAGGTATTTGTTTCTGCCACCAGAGAAATATTCTACATCGCGATTTAAAGCCAGAAAATTTGCTTGTCGACGATAATGGCGGTCTTAAGATTGCTGATTTTGGCCTAGCAAGACAACTGGAGTTTGCACACAGGGAATATACTAACGTGGTAAAGTTTCTTTACTTCCGTTTTTCGACTTCAGCATTTGAAAAGTTAGCATAGCATTATATCTCCTCAAATCTAAATGTCATTTCAAGAAGATTTGTTGCCTATATTTTTGAAGCGTTTTATAAAGATGTATATTATTTACAAAACTTTTCCCATTGCAATTTATGGGTAAATTTGGTTTGCAGGTAGTCACTTTGTGGTATCGACCTCCAGAAATACTGTTCGGCTCTTCTAATTATTCGATGGGAGTTGACATTTGGAGCATCGGATGTATTTTTGCTGAAATGGCCATGAAAACAGCTCTATTCAAAGGGGATTCCGAAATCGATCAGATTTTCCGTATTTTCAGGTTTGTTTATCATAATAAATTTAACTTCCGTTTTATGATGATGCATCAATATTGAGATCTCCAGCATATTGGGAACTCCAAAGAAAGATGTGTTTGGAATGCAAAATCTGGCGAGAATCAAAGCACTATTTCCAGACTATGAGGAAAATAGACTTCAAGAAATTCTTACTAACTACATGGATGGAGATGGAATCAAAATTTTGCGGGTATGGAGAATTTATTTGATTTTAAAGATTTTATAGTTTAATAAATATTAGATGAGGTCTGTTTTTCGTAAAATCCTATCCACCAAACTCCGTAAGTGCATTTCCACTACTAATATATTCTTTGCAGGCAATGCTTAATTACGATCCAAAAGCACGAATCTCGGCGAAGAAACTACTGAAGGATCCGTATTTCAACGACGTCGATCGCAAAAAGCTTCCAGCCAGCGATTTTGATGGATCTTCTATTCCACCTCGCCCCTGGCCTTTGTAAGACCTTTTCCTCTATTTACACTGACTGTTTGTTGAATTTTCTAATTATAATTCGCCCTTCAAATTTTACTGACTTTGTCATTCTTTCCATGCATATGAGTTGCTTGTGTAATAAAATTTGGTTCGCTAAGAAAAGTCCATTACTACAGATAAATTTTCATGGAAAAGTTCAGAATTGGCCTGAATTTATGCTAAGAAAAAATCTCAGTCTCTATGGAAAGCGAGAGAAATTTGGCAAAAGATTCTTATATTAAGCGGAGTGAAATATATAATGGATTCCATTAAAGATCTCAGAGATAATCTTGAAGTGGGGTAATATTAGAGGCCTCAATTCTTCAATTTACAACAATTCACTGAAGCATTAAAAATGTTAGTTCTCTAAAGACTCGAATTTAAAATTTTTAAATTATCTCTGATTCTTTGCAAACCTTTTTTTCTTGTTACTTCTACTGAAGTCATTTTAACGATAAGTTTTGAAATTCCGAATATTGGAAAGCAGATTTCATTTTCTTCATAAGTTAAGAATAATATCATATTAGAAACATATTTGGATGAAATTTCTCATGGCGAAGAAGTTCTTTATACCTTACGTATATTTTTTGATCATTATCACCGGATTTTTGAATTTCGATTCGCTGATTATCATTCTTTAATATTTAATCCACTCACGTAATCTACCGATTATTCTCCAGCACATCTTCCTTATAGTTTGATATGAAAGTATGGCATCACTGATAAGATGAGTCGAATATATCTTGATATTTGATGCATTAACTGTTGGTCTGCTAGTTATTGCTTTATCTAGTAAGCTTATTACAAAAAAATCAGGAATTTTCAACATTTTGCAGATTTTTTGATTGTGTGCAACCATAATGAAATTGCTAGATTAATTATCATTACGATATTGATTTATTTTAATCGAGTTAATGTATCAGTATTAGGAGGGTGCATCTTAATATTTCATTGAATTTTATACGAAATTGATGATATATTTAGGGTAGTTTTCAGTGAATAAGATTTAACGAGAAGTTTCAAATTGGGTATTTTCCCTTCTTCCTTTCTTCTTTCTTCCCTTATCGCCGTGTTTATCATTTCTCTACTGGCGAAATTAAACATTAATACATTAAATAAAAAAGAATTCAGATTGTGTATAACGGCAGAAAAAAAATGGCAGTTGTAATTAGGACAAAACGACAAAGACAATAAAAGATGTTTGATTGGAACGTATTATTGACATCAACTGAACGGAGTTAATCTTTGTCAAATTTTTTACTGAATCATCTCCGAATTAACATTTATCGTTGTTTTCATCGAATTTTATTCTGCTAGAATTTCCATGTGAAATATACTGTGTGGTGGTGATTACATACTTCACTGACTGAACTGTCCAGCAAACTAATGATGATGCTATTTTTTTTAGGATTAGAATCTCTGTCGAAATATTACTTACCTAATTATATTTAAAAATGATGAATAAGTACTAGAATATATGGAAATTAGAACTTAAATTATTAATATAAATTGGATGCCATTTTTCATATGTTTAATTTTTGTCGTACATTAACTTAATTATGCAGTTCTAGCAGTGAAATCGAATTCAATTATATTTCATAATGTTAAATTGGTTATGGATTTTATTTGCCTCTAATGTGTGCGGTAATTGTTTTTTTTTTTTACTTGTAATTAGTGCATTATTGTGAAATACTACGAATTATTTGAGTAATCATTCCAAAGTACATAATATTCAATAATACTAGAATTGATTAGGATTATAACAGTGAGCTGTAAAGCATTTAATCATAATCTAACATCGAATTCTATTCTTGATTTTTTTTCTTTCTTTTTCAGGACAAACATCATTTGAAAAAACGGATGGGAATGAAATTTTAGACGCAGCATTTAGAAAGTTTATTTCTGGAGCTGATCTTCCAAGTTTCTCAAGCAATAATCCGTTGAAATTTGGAACGATTAGGAATCAACCGGATGATAGTATACCTAGCAAATTAAAGGCATGTATATTGTTTAATTTCATCACATTCCTTATTAACATATTGATAATCATTGATATGACATTTGAAAAATAGCTTAATTAAATCAAGCAATTGAATGAATTCCGAAGAATCAACAAATAAGTAAACAACTTTGTCATAAATATATAGTAAATGCGCTTATCAATAAAATTACTTTATATTAAAAGTGCATTTCATGAACTTTCAAAAGATTTTTTGAATCAGTCTAACAAAAATTTTTCTTTTAGAAATCAGATGGTATCAATAATCAAGACGTATTAGGTAAAAAATCATTTGAAAATGATCTGATGGCCGCATCGTCAAGGTTCCAATAAATAAAATCAATAATTATTTTTACATCTTCTTTTTGAGCTTGCTGAATTTTAATAAAATATGAATGTATACAGGTCAGGTTTCATGAAGTCAATTCATATTTTGTAGAAGAAAAATGAAGGAGAGAAAAAGGGAGAGTGATAGATCATATTTTACAACTAACATCAGAAAGGTCCTAATCCATATCCTGATAGTACTGATTTGTCTAACATTATTTTTAGTGAAACGATGCCTGAAAAAATCCCATTGCCAGCTTTGGATGGATCACTGATGATTGCCGGTATCACAGCTTTTACGATTGGTTTCTATGTTTTATTTATTTTCTTTTTTTAAACTTGATTTTAATTAGTTAAGATATCAGCTAACTTCAGCCGGAAAAACCATTGAAGAAATAGCAGAAGAATTCAGAAAAGACGAAACTCAGAATACCGCAAACATTAAAATCAATCACATGAATGATAGCAATCTTCAAGTATCGGCATCAGAAATGAGCGCATTTCTTCACAGGTTATTTGGATATTTTCCGTTTCAGCTTTTCTCCTAAAAAAATTGAAAAACTATATAGGTTGGGAAAAGTCGAAAAATTGAAAATTGTGAAATGCACATAGAAAATCTTTTTCAGTGTGACAGATCGGGATGCTGTTGAAAAATTGATTCGGGATTCCAATTTCATCCCTGCTGAAGAACATTCAAATTTACCTGAGCCACGTATCGAAAATATGTTTGACTTCATTACATTCGATACACCTATTTCCAGTCTAAAAACAGTAACAGTGACAAATCACACTACTTTGAATAACTTGGATTACCCCTTGGAAAAAGTGCCGGACAGTTTCATTATCTGGAGCAATCCACAAATTTTTATTGAACCTATCCATATTGCAAAGTTTAATTTCGGTATCGCCTTTTAGAATTGCCGTAATTAAAATGCAATTAAAATTGTAGAATGAAATTTTAAATGTAATCCTGAAATTAATTTATGATTTACTTCTCGAGATATGCAATGTTCGACAGGGCTTAATGACTGCTTTTTATCCAATTGCAATTACTTATGGCTTTGTTATATTAAAACCCAGTGTTTACTGTTTTGCTTTTTTTTTTTTTTTTTTTTTTTTTTCAGGCCAAGAGATTTTATCTGTAAAGGCGCATGACACGTTTAATAGTTCAATTGAATTCATATGTATGTTACCGGGATTTGTTTTTTGCGTCACCGATTTACTCAGCAATGAAAGTTATCAGTTACGGATGTTTTACACCGGCACTAGTAACATAACAAATTTCAGTTTGCCTCTTACCATCAGAACTCGAAGTCGCGAAGGAAATTCGTATGCGGTTTGTATTTCTTTGGAACAACGAATTCTTACTTGGTGTTTATATCTTATAAAACATTTTTTTTAAGGATATAGTAATCTTTTGTTTCGTTCAAAATTATGAGTTTCCAGAGTATCAACGCTTCCATACATTTCGTTTCGGATGATTCGAATGTGAATGACCAAATTCGTTCAGAAATCCCAAGTATGACAACTCTGCAAACTGTACAATATCAGGTGGAAGCAACAATTGAAAATGAACTCCATGTACAACCAAATTTTATCGCTTTAGAGGAGCAATCGGTTTCAACCTGGAACGGATCCACTATTCAGCCTGAAGAAGCAATAAGGAAACCAGAAGCGCCTGTTTTTATCTTCATGCCACATTTCGAGCACAAAAACTATGAAATATATGTACCGGAAGGCAAAAACAAGGTGTTTCAAAAAAATAAAATAAATTGAAAATTTTTTTTAATTTGAAAAATCTTTTCAAGCTCATCCTCTTGTTAAAAAATTTTAATTTTTATGTCATAAATCATAAGTTTTATATAATATTATACTATATAAGATGAGAAACATGGACAAAGCTTTTAGTTTTACACAATTTAATTCATATCTGGAGCATAGGAAAATCTTGGTTTCCCATAATTTATAATTTTTCGGAGAATCGAAACATATTGCAGTATTCGATAACTGCTGCTATAATTTACTTTCTAACCTATCCGAGTGATGCTGAAGCAAAATTTTCAATTCAGTCCGAACCACTTCAATGGTTTTATTTGGGAGAAATGGAAGCAGAGATGGTATTTTTATGAATTCTTTTTATTTCATCTTGTTAATGCTCTATTACTCAACTCAGTAACTTCATTTCTTTTCTATTTCTTGTTGGTCTTAAATAATGAAAAATTGCTTTCGCAAAAAACTTCTGAAAAGCACTCATTGGGTACTTTTACGTACTCATGCAAAATCATTTCTTATCTCATCATATGTTTATCATTTGAATTAATGTACATATTTGTGCATGCAATAAAATACCTCAAAATTTATCAAGTCAAGTTTTTACAACCGTTTCAAATCTACAAGCATTCACTTCACATGTTGCGCAAGCTATAACATGCATTTTCAATTCTATATCATTTAATAGAACGTTTTGTTCTAGAATGCCAATCGTCTAATTGTTGCGATCAAACTTATGCTACATGATGGTGCTGATGTTGATTTCAAAAAAACCAACAATGGCCAATATAAATTTCAGATTAAAGTACCATACTTTTTTTGAAATTGGAATAATTTGAATCTTTGAAGTTTTTCAAATAATATGAATTTTTATCAATTTCATTATTTTATTCCAGGCTAACCAAGGCAGTTTTGAATTTTTTACAAACATCAATGTTGAAGTCCTGACATTTGCTACTAAAGGAACATCTTCGGACATGATAACAGTTTCTAGTGCGAATCTAACATCACTGATAGAAAAATTTACCACGCCAAGAATTCTTGCTGATTCAGAGCATCATACTGCTGTAAATTTTACGGATATTTCTGAGAATGGATCTAGAATCATTACTGCGACTGTATCAAATCTGGAACAATCAGATATAAACACAGCTACGGCTTCTGGTAGTTCGGATATAAAAATAACACAAACCGAGCTTGCAAAAGATACTTCAGGAACTGCAGGTAAGAGAACTCCAGAAAGCTAACAAATGTTCAGGAACCAGGAATTATAAAATTTATTTCAAAAAAACCATGATCGATCTGAATTTCTCTTTGTTATTGTAACACAGAATGGGCAACTGTTGCAAGATTATCATCATTTTCAGAAGAATCTCCTGTGCGTGAAAATTTCGTAGAAACATTTCAATCGACTGAAGCAATAACTAAGGTTGCTAAATCTGCAAAAGAAAAAGGACCCGAAAGATTTTCCATTTCAAGAGTCAACGAAATAGCAAGATACCCATCAGAATCGACGATGAAAGCAAGTTTTTCCTCATTTAATATTCTTTTATTTAAGAGAGCCATTCGGACAGCATATTTTCCACTTAAAGGAATTTTGAATAAACTTATAAAGTACAGATGAATTTGAACCATTACAGGAGCCTAAAATTACTCCAGTAACGCCTCCAGAAATTTTTGAAAACGATGATTCTTCTCGCTCTGAAATTGATAATTTGGATACCGTTCATAATACTTCTGTTTCATCTGAAAGAAGAACATCTACAATTACCGAAATTCATGACAATGCATTAACAATGGGAATTAGTCAAAGCTCTAAAGGCATCGAATTCAACGAAAATATGAATAATTTCTCTTCATACAACCAAGAAGAGTTATTAGCCAAGAAATCGGCAACTATTGTTGTTTTATCAATCCGAAATGGCAGCAATCTATTCCCCAATATTCCAGTAGGAGACGGAAAAAGCTTGCAAGATGAATTTGGTGCTTCTCTTATGTCATTGACAACAGTATCTGCACCGGTGAATGATGATGACATTGATAACATGCACTGGAGTAGCTCTCAGGATAACAAACAGTTTGATAAAAATTCCCGAAAATCTACAGAAAATCTTAAAACTAGCACGGATATGAAACAGGATTATATCACTGCTATGGAAGCAACAAACTTGATGAAACATGAATTAAATAAGAATGCTGATACTGATGCTCATTTTGTTGATGATGATACCAATTATACTAAAAACGATATGTACACTGGTGTTGAAAATGATTATCATACTTCCACATATATCAGCGTTACCTGGAAAAACCGTATTGATAATATCAGTACCATAACTAATAACGTTGAAACGACTGTCTCTTCAAGTGAAATGACAGAAACAGTTAGCATAGACCGAGGTACTGATGCTGCTGTTCTTCAGCAAACATCAATCAGCTTAACGGACAATATTCACATTAATTCAGATAACGAAATGAATGAAAGTTGGAATCAAAGTGGCGATGAAAATTTTGGAATCGATAAGTCGCAAAGGATTCACTTGGCTTGGCAACAGACAAACAGTGATAAAACGACAACTGCCTCTGTACTACATTCAGAAACAAGCCGAATAGAAATCGAAGCTAAAAGTGAATGGCCTAAAGAGAATGAGAGCCTAGAAAATGGTTTTGGAATCAATAAGATAGAACCGCAAGAAGCAAGTAAGCTTAAATGATATAAACCATTAACAAACTTTCTATACTAAATACATATCTGAATCCAAATAAATATCTTTTGAAACATTTGGGAATTTTCATATGTTAGTAATCTATAATTAGAAAAACAAGTTAACAAAATGCAACCGAATAAAAAGCAAATCATGCCAAAAGAAAATCTAATGAATTTTCATTTCATGATTACACTTACCTATTAATTTTAGTGATAAATGTGAATTTCAAAACCAACAAAAGAGGCAAATACATTTTACCTGACGAATTTCGAGATTTCGATATATTACCTGATCTTGATATCATCGTTACCGCCAATAATATGATAAGTTTTTGAAAATCTTGAATTATTTTTTGCTTTAAAGATTAAAATCCAGGAAACTTTTTTTTTTTTTGTTTAGGATCCTAATGATGTAATCATGGTATCAGTAAATTCCTCTGCACTGGAAATTATTCCGCTTCGCATGCAACCGGGAAAGACGGTTTTTCTTGTTGTTCGTGATGCTGAGAAACTGGGTCGCGATCTTTTGGATGGCTCCATTGTTATCAAAGTGAAATTCACTAATGAAAATTTTAAAGTTCTGCAACAGTATTGCATAGATCGATTTTAATCCTCTCAAGTTCTACTTATTTACTAAAGACTATTTCCATAATTTCACTATGTGCTTTCTATCAAATCATTAATTTGTCTCGATAAACTGAAAATTTTCAAAAAATTTATTAAATTTCAGCGTCTGCTTAATTTCGATCGTTTTAGTCGATGAATTCAAAAATGAAAGGGCTTCTAATGGTCCATTCATAATATCTCTCAATAAAGCTACCGTTTTCAGGTGACTGCATCCCAACGAAAACGTCCATCAGTAACATCATCAAAAGTAATTAGCATTATGAGAAATGAAAATCTGAATAATGAAACACCAGCATTTTTGTCTTCTGAATATGATTTTCACGTAAATGAAGGCAGCATAACAGGACAAAAAGTTGGCCAAATGGAAGCTGAATTCATGGATCATCGTGAGCATGGAATTATTACTTACCAACTGATTGGTTCTGGGAGTGAATTGTATATTTTGGATATTTTGTTACAATATGTTATTAATTTGGAAAAACTTGAGATAAATTAGCTATGTTTACTCAAATTAAGTTAATTCACTTTGGTTTTCAAAACACTCAAAATTATAACTTGTCTACTTGAAAATATTATTAACCATACTTGTTGTCAATATCATCAATAGATCAGATCTAACATCATTTTAAATAAATAATAGTTATAAGTTTAAGCGTCACTTTTACTACCAAATTTTATAATTTAAAAACGATTTTTTTTAAAACTCAGTAAAAAAATACTGGGGACAAGAGGCATTCTCTTTCCGTCAAGATTTGGGCGATGACGCATTTTGTCAAATTCATTTATTTAAAGATTTGCGATAAATGGTGGTACAATAAGTGTCTCGTGTCCAAGTGTCCTGCCATGCTTGGATCGGGAGCAAGCTATTATATATCATCTTCTTGCTATCGCTACGAATCGCAGTAAGTTCTTTAATTAATAACCAATTTCTGTTGTCTTTTTGCGTAATAGAACTTCTCTGAGGATACCATTAGCATTCTGGCTTGATCACCTCGTCAATGAAGTATCATGTAGATTTTATGACACAAAATTTTACCTCACTTTTTATTGCAGACATCACCTTAAATAAGAATTGTTCAGTTCGTTTATTCAGTTAATTTGCTAGCTGACAAATTACTACTTTTTTTTGCTACCAAATAAAATTCGAAACGAGGAAAAAACGAAACAGATTCAAAAGTGTTGCTCATTTCTGAAATCGATCCAACTTATGAGGAATCAACATTTTTTTCTCTCAAATCAGTTTTTGTCATCTCTCATTGCATTTAACACCTGGACAAATATACAAATCTCCAATTCTTAAGATGGTTTGAATTCGGTTCCTGCAATAGTAAGAATTCATATCGACGATCGAAATGACAATGGCCCGATTTTGGAAATATTACAAAATGAAATTACGGTATTCAATGGTCGTCTCACAAAGCCTTTTGTTGTAAAGGTAATAAAACTTGATTCTGAATCAGTAATTGTGAATGGCATTGAAGTGAAGTAACTTCTAATAAATAAAAAGCTGAACTTTGGGAAATATTTAAACTTTCGTGGAGTAATTTATTAATTAACAGGTAAAAGATAACGATGTGGCACCACATAATATCAATGAAATAAGCATAGATGGTACGGCATCAGCATTTATTTCATTGGAAAAGGTGCGAGATGATATTTACTACGGACGGCTTTGGTCTTTACCAACAGCGGGGATTTATGAACTGAATATTACTGCCCGTGATCCCGATGGAAATAATCCGGAACAAAAAATCACCGTTATTGCACAAGTACTGGTAAGTTTGCGTCCATTTTTTCTGTTTAATTTTGCTCATTCGAATATTTTTATTCCAATGCATCTGAAACTTACATTTGATTTATTTATTTATTTGAGATTTGTTTTCGATCGTTCTCACAGTAAATGTGAGACAAAAAAGATAAGGATCCTTTCATTTTTTGTTTTATATTCTAGGAAAAAGTTCAATTGAACAGAAATCAATTTGAAAATTTTCTGCTTCAGAATACTGTAACAAGAGCTCACTTCGAGCGAGCCAAATATGAAAGGACTATTAATACCGAGAAACTGTTCAAAGGTCTTTTTTTTTTCTTAAATTGCTTAGGTAAACTTTGAATTCTGAATTAATGAATTCGAGATTTGAAGAAATATTGAAATGTTCCAGGAAATCGTATCTTGCAACCGAAACTGGAAAATGCTCCACTTGATGCATTGCGGTTTGTCCTTTTAAGAAATGATCCTGGTTGGCTGTCTGTGGATGAATATAGCGGAAATGTCATTGTTGGCGATGTCCCTCAGTAAATCATCATAACATTAATTATAAAAATTATTTGGCTATAAAATCTTAAATCAGTGAGATAATTGCGCAGCAATAGCCAACTTTTAGTAATTAATTTAGTGTCATTAAATGGAATAACCGTTGAATCCAAAAATTTACTAATTTGAAAATTTTCAGAAACAGTCTTTTTTTATTTAAAAAAAGTAACAATACAAATAATTTCGATTTTGCAGAACCGATATTTTAAGCGGGAAATATAGTGCATCCATCGCAGCAGTGAATCGAACTGATGGTAGACTTGTCACAGAATCCGTCCTGGTTCTCACCGTAATCAGCGATAATCACGTGAAGAAAGTGTTTACCAAAAAGCTTATTGTCAAGACCTTACGTAAAGGTTAATTTAAAGAATTTGCTGAATCAAAGGTGATATTTCGTTAAAATGAGGCAGAAATTATAGAATGTAATTTGATTTTCGTGTGATACAGAACTTCTGTAATATAGTTTCATCCTGCTAATTGTTAAAATTTACATGCGTCAGACACAACAATAAATCGTCAAACAATAGAAGTGCTTTCGGAACAAAACAAAGCATCAATAACGATCGCACGAGACAGTATCAATGCTATTGATGAGCAACTTCACTATGTCAACATTGATAAGGTATTTCTTTCATTATTTCGAGCATTTACTTCGATTTCTGGATAGTGCTCAGTTATTCCAATGAATCCAAAACTGTGAATATAAAACTTTTTGGTTTGCAAAATTTCGTGTTTACAGTTTTGTATTCGTTTTACAAAGACTATTACAATTGATTTTCCTGTGAATTGCAGAATGCAATATCAATCAATCATGGCATGATAATAATTGATATGAAGCGATTACAACAGATACGAATGTTACAATTCAATTTATCCTCAAAAGAAGATACTAATGATTCCGGTATATACAATAATCATATAGAAACAATTGATAGTTCATTTTTAGTTTTTGACTTCAACTAATTCCATCAAATTATTGCCACTTTCTTTTTCAACTTTCGAAAATATAAACTATGGATGGATGTTATCTCATTTAGGATAAAAATACAACTTAATATACACAGTATTATTAATTGAGCATATATTACATATTTTTAGGTAAATAGCATACAGCAAATGAAATTTAACCAAATTACAGCAAAAATGATGTTGTTTCTCAGTTCGGAGCCAATTGAGATGGAACATGAACGTAAACGACAAACACAGCCAAGATTTAGTCATCCGTGGAGAAGTGATATGAATATCATTCCAGTATCTTATATCACTTATTTTATTGTTTGAGTGTGCATAAGATGATTTGAAAATTCGTTCACTAATATCTGCTTACTATATGTATGATTATTTGTTTATCACTCCTTTACTTATTGATAGGTAGGTGTCTTTATTCATTTATAATATTTCAGTTATTGTGTTAGCATTTGCATTAGCTTTTCATGAATTATCTCTGGAATCATATTAGCAACATTTTCAGATCAAATTAGCTGAAAATTCACCAGAAGAATATACGATTATTTCATTACCAGCTTACAACCCGATGAATGGAACCAAAATTATGGATCTAAGGCTTTCAGGCGAAATGGCACAACATTTCACCGTGGATGGAAGAAGTGGTTAGACTTTAAGTTCACATCTTTAAATTCAAATATCATCAGAAATTAAATTGTATTTGGAAGAATTTTAAAATTAGTTAAGGACAAGTATAAGCTAGATTGAGTTTCGAAGAAAGCAAGTGAATATCTATAGTTAATCATGGGGTCATCTTTGCAATTCTATAGCAATGTGTTTTGCAATCATAAAATTTACTGCACTGATTTCTGCAGTTTTTAACAATGCTGGTGTTTACGAGCGGATAAATCAGTCGATTATCGTAGATCTTCCAGAATTATTTGATTTCCGACAGTTGTATTAATAACTTTCCTGTAATATAATGAGAAAAGTCTTTCTAGGAGATGTACAGGTTGTGATACCTTTCGATTTTGAAGCGATGGAACCAGAATCACATATATTTGATTTGCAATTGATCGCAGGTGAAGAACCATATGATACTGTGGCAGTGCTACGAGTTGAAATTATTGATGTTGATGACAATCCACCAAAAATAGCCAAAATTGGTGATTATAACTTCGAGAATGTTCGTTTTATTCAATTTACGAAACTCACTAAATCCTTATAATCGGTTCACTATTAACTCGGGTTTTGATGAATAGAACAAAGGTTTAAAACATCAAACAGGTAGAAACTTCCTATTCTGGCTTGTTTTAGTCGTGATTCGAGTTTAAAAATGTTAATTAACTGATGAATCAACACATGTTGTGAATCTTCCTCACATCAGTGTTAGAAAATTTTCCGGCAGTTTTTGATGAAATCATTAGTCAGAGAGATCAGTTAGCCAACTGTCATTTACTTGAAAACGATTTTTGTTTTGAGCTCTAAAACAGAATTTGCTGATGTTGAAAATTTTTCCGTTTCAAAATATTGTCCTGATCAAATATTTTTCGAGACATTTTTATTACTGTTTTAAATTTAGTTGACGATTGCGGAAAATTCGAAACCTGGAACGGTGCTTTTTGAAGTTCAAATATCGGATCCTGATTATTTGTATGGTAAAATGGGTGTCTTCAATTATGCATTGAGTGGTAACGGTGCAGCTAATTTCCAGATTAAAAAGGTAAGCATTTGGCAATTATGCTCGAAATAAACTTTGAGATAATGTATATAGTGAATAGTTGAATTTATTGCTTTCTTTTAGGTAATCAGTTCATGTTAATTTACATAAAATAGTAAATTCATTTTACTATTTATTTCCAGATAAATGATACCGTAGCAGTGATTGTTTCTCCTGCTGCTGATTTGGATCGAGAAAAAATTGAGGAAATGATTGTTTTACTGAAAGTTACTGATTCTGGTGGTAACAGCGACAGTGTGGCGGTACTATTTCAAAAAGATAAATGAGAATAATTTTTTCCACTTACGAAATTGTATAGTGATATGAAAAAAATTTAATAAATTATAATAGTTTCAGTAATTTTATGCAGACTTTCCTCACATTTAATTTTAAATATATTATAAGCATATATAGATTTATTTACCTTCAAATGCTTCATGCTTACATTTGTGAAATATTGCAAAAAGTACTATCTGCCAAAATATGCTGATCATAGCATCTGTAGTCCTACATTGATAGGTCAAAATTATCTCTAAGCTATTATTTACTATAAATTTACAAATCAAATTAAAACACTTAAAATTTGAAGAGACAAACTTGCATTATAGGCAATGATTACGATAATAGATGTAAACGACAATGTGCCCGTTTTCATTCATAACGAATATAAAATTGAAGCAGTGGAAAATTGGCCTGAGGCAATGGTACTAACATATGTACATGCTGAAGATAATGACAAAGGATTGAATGCAGACATTCGTTACTCTCTGTCACCAAAGAATAATGAGTGTATACTTTTTTTTTTTCTTTTAATTTGACGATATAACAAAAAAAAAGAATGTCTTTTCAGAAGAAGCTACAAATTTCGAAAGAAGCAGTAGATCCCTTCATCATTTTTTCAATTTTTCCCCATCCTTAAATCCTTTCATTAGTAAAAACTTGCATCCTAGAAAATTCAGAGTTACAAATATCGAACAGAGTCCGTAGAAATTTAAGTTGTATGCTATCACTTCTTTGTAAGATTTTCCTAGAGAATTCACAATTTTGGATCTCCAGATTAAAACTCAAAACTTGAGTTCATGATTGCAACAACTAGTCCAAATTGAAAAACTGCTGATAAGTTATTAATAGAAAGATTTATAACTCTGATGTATTAATACCTTCTCGTCTTACGCACTTTCTGCTTGATCAGCTTGTCGTGCCAGTAATCAAGACAGACTAAACTCTCCAGTCGCAATTTCTAAATTATTTTTAACAAAAAAATTGACATCATTTAATTACTTTTCAGAGAAAATTTCTTAAAGGTAATGGATAAAAAATTCAACAAACAATTTGCTGGAAATTATCTTATTTTCGTTTTTAACAACTAAAATTTAGAAAAAAAAACTGTTGAAAATTAAGTTTCTTACGAAAATCAAACTTTATGTGTTGTGAAAGAGATGAAAGCATAGATACCATTTCCAAAATAGAGATTATAATCGACTCTGCTCCAAATTATTGCTTTACTGAACTTTTAGAAGAAAAGATAATATAAGTGTCTTTTTTGAAAATACTTTCTTAACAATATTAAATCATAAAAGGTGGGCGCTATTTAAATATTATGCATTTTACCATGTAACTAACAGGGCATACAATATTGATAAAATTTTTTTTAATTATTAATTTAAAACTATGGAAGAAAATTATCGCAATAATTTTATATTTCAAAATTATTTATGTGTTGGAACTGACTAAGAAAAAACCAAGAAAAAAAATTCTTTTTATTTATTTTTTTAATTGGCCATTTTTTAATATTTACTGTTTTGGATATGAGTACATTTTATTCTTTTTTTTTTATTATTTATAATTCCGGTGGAATTGTATCTTGCTTTTTTGCAAACTTGAGTTTTTTTAACTTTAGTTTGCATGTTTTTGTTGAATATGATTTAAGTTGTGCTACAATAGTTTATATTTAGAATTTTGTTTTGATGGGACAGTGGTTTTTTAGACTTTGAAATTGATCCAGTACGTGGATTGATACATACCAAGAAAGCACTAATTGGCCTAGCTCGAATGCATCCGTACGATTTTTCAGTTGTGGCAAGTGATCAAGGTTGGCTTGACAGTTTTTTAACTTCGTCACACTAATATTTTAAGTTGTGTATGAGAAAAGTTGCCAAGACTAACAAATTAAATATTTGGATATAGAGCTCTTGTCCAATTTCAACCGTCATTGATGAAAGAAAATATAATCCAAACAAAGAATAAAAGGGAGATGCCTAGAGGGAGATACAGAGAAAGAGGAAGAACTTTATTCGTTAAATTCTGCAAGCTACCGCTAACTTATCCAAACATTTATACGTTTGCCTCTTTGCGATAAATTTCCGAAAAAATTAACCATATTTTTTACTGCAAAAGGAAATTATTTCATTCTTACTTATTTTAAATTGTTTGTAAACATATCCAACTGTTCATGGCTTTAAAAGAAAAAGATGAAATTTTATTTGAAATGAAATTCAATAATTCAGCATTAAATAGATCCGGGAAATTATCAGAAAATACTTCCCTATATTGACATTCTTGAATTCAGGTTCACCATCGCTATCAGCTAGTACAGCTGTTCGTATTCATGTACTCGAATCCATGTCATTAAGTCGTGTTGGTGATGATGAGGGTATACATATTGTGTCACCATCCGTTCATTTCACTTTACAACTTGACGAGGTTGAATTTTTAACTTCACTTCTAGCATCAATTAAAAGTATGGTATCTTGTTTCGGATGATAATCATATCGTAATATTTTTAGTGAAATTAAATTAAAAGCGTGATGAACTTATTAAAATCGACTACCTACTTCATTTTTCTGTTTGATTAAGAACCATATATAATTATTAGATGTTGAAGATATCAATTACGCTGTAATTTCATCTTATTAAATTATTTGAAATATTGGACCCTGATTGTAAGTGTTCTTTGTCTTTTTTTTTTTTTTTTTTTTTAGAATACTCCGACTAACGATCGCGTTTATTCGGTTGAAGCTAAAATTGGTAGTTTTAATGAGCAATTTGACCGAGAAATTAAGTATTCAATAACGGTTGGTTATTGATAGGTCAACTAAATTGATATTTATACTTCTTATCTAAAGCCTGCCAAATGAAGTAGGATTTGCATATAATTTATAAATTAATCTGAAATTTCGCTTGAATTTAGAAACAGAAACAAAATGAAATATTTTTTCGATTTTTATTTCATCTCTCATAGCAGTACTAAAACTTTTCAAGGTGAACTGAAAAATACTGAACTATGTCAAATTTCGATTCTGATAGTACCAGAATCTAAACTTTTAACTCCTTAAATCTAAAAATATTTATCGATCTCAAATTAGTTGTGCTGCATGAATTTAGAAAGCGAAACAATTTGATTTCAGCCAGTGGATAATGCAGTGGATGGCGGATGGTTTACAATCGATACGAATAGCGGCGATCTGTTCACCTTACAAGAATTGGATCACGAACTTCAGTCTGCTATAACTGTTAGTTTATTTTATTTGGACAAATTCCAATGCATAAAATTCATTAATAGGAAACTAAATTGTCAAAACAAGCTACTCATATGTAATTCCCCTCGATGTCTATTGAAAACCATCCACTGAGAAAAATCTAAAACTGATGAAAACTTTTTTCACTAATATAGAAAGCAAAAATCAATCAGCTCATTTCATGAATTTTATTTTTTGGAAATACTTGAATTTTGCTTTTGCCCTTGCATATTCGATATTTTTCTTTCTTTTGTTTACCTAATTGCCGTTCATTTTTCATCTCAATTCCCTATAACAAAATTTAATTTAGTATTATGTGAATCAGGAATGTATCCCATCCTGAATAATTGAAAATTCTTTCAAATATACTCGGGACGATTTATATATCCGAATTCCAATTTAGTATCAAAAAAAAAAAGAAAAAAAAAGCAAATAAGTTGATAAACAATCATATCACTTAATAAGAAAAAGCTACCATATCACTTAATAATAAGAAAAAACTATCTGTTTAAACATATTCCAATCACATATTTTATGTTTCCGATGCCTCATTGTGATTTATTTATATATATAAGCATTATTCATCATCTATTGATTGATTACTAAATAATTTTTAAAGGTTTGCTTTAAATATTACTCACTTTTGAATAAAGACGCAAGTAATTTATGAATTTCAGTAATAAGTTTTACCGCTAGATAAAACCTGTATTACTACAAGAAGTTTTTTTCATCGGAACATTATAAAGCTTTCGAAATATAAAAGTTAACTTAAAACTTTCGAATCAAGCAATAATTTAATTGCTTAGTAACTATTATGTTTTGCTATTACACTCTGATTCATTACTATTTTGAAGAAAAACTTTTTTATCTCAAAGGAAAAAATTCAGTATTTTAATAACAATGTTAAACATAATTAAGTAAAAAATTTTCACATCAGTATCAAGAAATGATCTAATTACCATATGTTGGTAAAAACATACATTCTTGATAGTATCATCGTATGCTGTCCTGTTTTCCAACACGTTAACATAACAAGTGTCTTCGTTTACTTAATTACGTTTTTGTGATATTGTTTATATATAAATCATTTTCTGGTGTAGCCAAATATATATTGCATTGTAAACATTATCGTCATTTAATTTTAAGGCTTATATGCCTTTTGTTAGTTTTGAGGAATTTTTTTCCGTAAAGAGTAAAAATGAAGAAAAAATTGAGATTTTACGGGAGAATGAATGATTATGCGGATCCAGAAATATTTGTTAAGGAGATTATTGAAAATTCGAAAGAGTTTGAAATTGTCTAGATGTTTCGGAATGACCAAAATCAAGAAGTGTAAAAAGCAGGGTTGTGGAGAAGAGTGGGAATGAAAAAATTTGGTATTGAATTTTAATGTTATTGTCACACTCATTGCATTCTTTTCTAGCACAGCTTCTTAAATTTATTAAATCTTTACTTTAACGAGCTATAAATTTATTCATATATATATATGTATATA
>JAOVVO010000469.1:0-65340 GCA_028564675.1 Onchocerca lupi
ACAGGTAAGCATTGGTGCTTGTCGCCGACAAGTGAAGATAATCTACAAAGGAATAACAGAAGTGAAAAAGAAACCATCAAAAGCTGAACTGGCAAAAACAACAGCAGTGAAAGACGAAGAGATTGAGAAGAAAAAAGAAGAGAAAGTCGGTGAGTACAATCAAACTTAATTACTTGGGAACAACTTGGAAGTGTGTCTGTTTGTGGATCAATGTCATGGTGTCCAAAAGCACAGTAAGTTGAGAAAGTAAAGGAGAGCTGAATGACTGGAGACGAGTATTTCCCATATTTAAATTTATCGCGCTTCTATGAAAATTTTTCCAGAAGCAGCAAAGGAGGAAGAAAAGGAGGATGAGGATGAAAAGAAGCGGAAGTGGAAGCCGAAGAGGAAAGAAGAGGAAGATGAGGAGGAACAGGAGGAGAAACCGAAAAGAAAGACTGGTAAGGGCAAAAAGGAAGAAGAAGAGGAAGATAATGATGAGAAACCTAAAAGAAAGCCGAAAGAGAAAGAGGAGAAAAAGGAAGATGAAAAGGAAAAAGAAGAGGAAGCTGATGAAGAGGATGAAGAGAAATAGATTGTGAGCTTCAAGTGCTGATGCGTTTGTACTTAACTTTGCCATAAAATTAATTATTGTGGTGGAGTGATACACTACACATCAGAAGAATCTGTGATTACCGTATCATGGTCTAAGAAGAAACATCTGGCTATCCTGAAAGGCAACTCAACTTTAACACTAGCGTAATTTCTTCTCTCGCTGATTCGGCTCTGTTCCTGAAGACATATTTTTAATATTTTATAAGTACATTCTAACTTTTTAAATGAAGATCAAAGCACAAGTTTTTAAATTATAATGTTTAGTTGGTGATATTATAAGAATGAATTTCCCTGAAAAGGATAATATGAACACTTACTTGACAATATACTGTGTAATTTAAGTCTGGACAAATCGTACAAAACAGTAAATTTTGTAATTGCAATTTTAATTGATTAGATATCAAAGAGAGCTAATCAGTGTGTATTACCAAACAACGAAAAAACAAAGTTCTTAATTAAAAAAGCGATTGAAAAAGCTAATAATTAATTCTCTAGTTTATTTAATCTCGCGTTTTTGTTTATGCTTCATAATAGCACAACGTTTATCAAAGAGTTTTGTGCCTTTGAATGGGACTATATTTGCCTTGGTTTGTGATGACTAGATAAGAAAATTGAATAAGGGATAAAAATGGTCCTGTTTACACTTTAGGCAACTCGTGGGATCTCATGCTTATGAAGTAATAATTTTGCGAATCCGCTTTTCCTTATGATTGCGAAAATTGTCGATATGCATGTTGCTAATATATGCCTCTTTTTCCGGAAACAACATATTACCCATATGTATCACTTAAATCATCACGACCATTAACTAAAGATTTAACTTTAGTATTCAGCAAAACAACACCATCTTCCTACCTTTTAATAATTTCGACTGGGTAAGTTATTGTATGTCTGTGTCCAAAAAGGTTAGCAAAAATGACATGATTACTAAAATCGTGATCATCACTATATATTGTTCCATCAATGTCGCTATACACATATTTAATTTTTCGTGAACGACCCAGTAAATATTATTCATTCAAGAATCCTCAACTTTATAATTATTACTTATATTGAACTACTGATGAGTCCAGTCACGTTTAATTATATTGCAACAAACAGAGACGTAAATCTAAATTTAATATTCCATTTCATTAAGTAAAAAAAAATCTTTAATGAAATCTGCAAATTCGTCATTATCATTATCAAACTCAATATAAAACCATATTTCTTGATTTCTTCATCAGCCTGTTTCATAACAGCAGGTACACCGGCAATTTTAAACATCGGAATATCAATATAGGAATTACCAATGATCAATATAATATCAATATTACAAAAAATCATTTGTTTTTAAATGTTAAATCAGATGGTTGAGCCAACAAGCATAATCTTCTTCATAATTTTAAGTCGCTTGTGATTGAATTGAAATCAGCTCTTTACAATGGTTCGGTTCAGTTTAATTTTTCCGTCATCTGCATGTTTCAACTCATTCCTTTTATAATATACTAGCTGTAACCAGCCAAACGAATATTTAGATTTTTATGGTCCACTCCGTCCTTTTTTTTTTTTTTATTTTCTATGGAAATAAAAATGTAAGTGTTCGTTTGTCTAAAATCTTAAATTTCCGAAATTTCTCAAACACGCCCCTTATCTATATTAGTTCAAAATCTAAGATCTCCAGAAATTCTTGCCTCTTGTTCTAAAATTTTGAAACAACTTTGCATTCGAATAAGCGCATGTTTTTATATACTTTTTATATACACGCGTTGCTGTAGCTTTGCCTGGCTAAGCGGAAGAGAAAAAAAAAAAGAGCAAGCGCACGTTTCTAGTAAGTCAATTACACAATGCTTGTGAGTATGAAATATTTCCTGTTGTTCCATTGTGTGTGTAGATAAAGAGATTGTCTGATTTGCTGACTTTAAAACACGCAGGATATAATTGTCCATGTGTGCAATCACGAGTCTGGATCTAAACCGCACAATTCTAAAGACTGGTGCTGAGTTTTGCTGACGGTGATTGCAAACTTCAATCGAATTGGAAATTGCAATCTCTTAAATTGAAATGACATATCCGTTGGAATCATGGGTATGCGAGGAATGAGGACAACTTCACCTTTGAAAAGTCCCATCAAGATTGCTGATTCTACGACGTTGCTCATTAATTTTTTTATGTACGCCGCGTGATGTGCGAAGCTTTTACTGGTTAAAATTTCGCAACATGATAGTTGGCATGCCGATTTTCAATTGCAGTACATCCATCCCTGGCAGATCTTAAACGAATCGCGGAAGAAATAAAATGCAGCTAAATTTAGAACGGAATGATATTTCTACCGTTTTCCCGGTATTGAAAAACCAGTGATTAAAATACGATTTCTTTATAAAAAAATATTTTCAATTTCACACATACTCCAAAGAGATGTGTGAAATTGAAACTGTTTTTTAATAGAGAAATTAAAATTTTTGTTTCTTCTGGCAAGAGTAAATGTTTGTTTATTTATTGTTCGAACAGAAAAATTCAGATTTACCAATTTTTACGAATGATTGCTGATTATTTCGTTGATAATTGAAAAATAAAAATTTTGAATTTTCCGTTTATCAATATCTTTATGTAACTGATTCATGCAAAACTTTTGCATTTAAAATCTTTTAAAGTAATCTTTAAAGATAACATAAAGTCAAAATAGCTTGTTTTTTGGACTTTTGTAATATCAAGGAAATGCGGTAAACTAGCTTATAGATGCAGTTTTTGTTCAAGATTTTAAGTCATAAGGAACGAATGAT
The DNA here is from genome assembly GCA_028564675.1 of Onchocerca lupi. Classification (NCBI taxonomy): domain Eukaryota; kingdom Metazoa; phylum Nematoda; class Chromadorea; order Rhabditida; family Onchocercidae; genus Onchocerca; species Onchocerca lupi. Next base: position 3,357 of record JAOVVO010000469.1, read on the forward strand.
GTTTTCTGACTTTTAAATTTCTCTTCAGCATTTCTCAATTTTCAAGCCATACAAATGCAAAACTTTTCACTAATCTGATTATGAGGAGAAATCAATATAAACTATCTGCTGGTATGCTTGCCAAAGATGACAATTGATTTGATATCAAGGTATAAAATCGTATGAATTTCAAATTCCGCAAGTTTTTAATGATTATTCACAGCAAGGACTTAATTAAAAGTTTTCGATTTTGTACTGATAGAATAGGTATTTTGTCAACTTCTCACTGTCATCCCTTGTTTTGTTCATTTTTGATCTCTTCGTCTGTAGCCTATGCAACGCTTTTGTAATCGCATTAAAAACATTATTGTAGATGATTGATGCTTGCTCGTCAAATGTTTCTAACTGAACTATTCTTCTAAAAAATATTTTCATGTTTTTGTAGTTTCTAAAGTTTTCCACAGTCTCAAAAAATTTCCTTTAGAAAAAAAAAAAAAAAAAAAAAAACAGCATACTCGATTGTAAGACCATTTCTTTATCAATTTTTTTTTTTGTCCTCAATTACCTTGTTCAGTGTTCCATCTCATCTGAGAATAACGAAGTTCAGACTTTCAGTTCTCAACTATGGAAATTTATCAACATCTTTGATTTATCGTTTTTCACATAATAAGAGCAATACTTGCTTGCAAGCTTTATTTTCACAGAACGTTTTTGTACTTTTTACAGTCTAACATATTTTCTTCAAACTGAAGATTCGGGCAACTCGGATAGTTTTTAAGGTTACTGGTCAAGTACGTAAAACATTAAGTAATGGTGGCAATATTGCATGCAAGTTCGAAAAAACTATGAAAATTCCGGGAGATATTAAAATTTTTTCTGCAAAACACAGTGAGTAAGTGTGGGAGTAAAACTTTCCATTGATGACTTTCTGCATCAACATGAATGGAGATCATGGAATGATTCGCCAAGAATTATTCGACATCTTTTTGGATATAATCTGTGCTTGAATATAGGTTTAAGAATTTAAGATCAGATCTGATGGAATAAATTCGTATTTATAAACTATAAACAGATTTGTGTGCCACTTCACTGCAGAAGTGAATATAATAATTGAGCTAATCGTCTTGCATTTCACGTATTTTCTGTTACAATAAGAACAAAAAGTTTGAAAAAATTGTAAAATAGATTAATTTTGGGTGATTTGCATTATCACTATGATAAAGCATTAGCGATATCGGCTTTAAAATCAACATAGAAGCGTTTTAGAAAGAAAATACTTCTAACGATATTTATTTATTACTTTTCAATTTTAATTTCGGCTGCATTTTCAATTTTTTTTAAAAAATCTTCAGTCAATTTTTAGACTGCAAGTATAGTTATCTATCACTTTAGTGAAAAATGCTTTATGTTCTTTGTTCTGACTAAAGAAATGAGAAAAAAATCATTCTCTGTTATATTTGTTTTTAGCATCGTACTTCACTTCCAACTAGAGCATCAGCAGATTTGTGAACTTTTGAAAACAAAATAATATAAAAGATGGAAATTAATTTCCAGTTCTATAATGAATCTTGTAATCCATACAAAACCAACCAATTTTCTCGTACTTCAACATTATCTCAGAATAGTGCAAAATTACAACCTACATTCCAAGGAATGAATCATCAGTGTCCTTTGCATACCATTATTTTATTTATAGTTAATACTTTGCGAACAAATCATTCATAATTTAAGCGAATAAATTAAATAGCATAGTAGTGAAGCAACTATCTGATCATTTTTTATCCGGTTTAAAGAAAGGTGGAACAAACTTGATTTCTGCCAATTTCTGATGCAGAATCCAGCTGTTTTACATTTATTTGAACTAACAATCATTATCATACATGTTGTTATTTCAAGACTTAATTTTGTCCCATCATACATGAATTAATTCAATGTTATTTATGATGAAAATTGATTCTCTTATGTTGACACGAATCTTCTTCACACGAACTTTTGATTAGTTGGAGTAAAAATCAAACAAATGCTTATTTTTCCCAATATATCTGAATGATTTTAGATCGACTTATTATAAATTCATTTTCTGTATCCATTTGAAATGAATTTTTTTATTTGTTATTAAAAAGTGAGATTATATTCTGTTGATTTCCATTTTTTTTTTTTTTTTTTTTTGGCTGTTTTAGTATCGCTCACTACTTCCGATAATAAAATCCGGATATAGAAGTGATTTTAATTGCACTAGAAATAAAAAAAAAAAATAAATTCACATTCTTTCCTTGTCTTTCCTTAATTAAAAAAATGCAGAGAATTTTAAATGGCAGAAGAAGAGCTCACTTTTTGAATGTCAGATGAATTAAGATTTATTTCAAATCGAGGAAAAAAAAAACTTAACATTTTAATATCTACTTGATTCCACGTTTCCTTAGGACCACTGCCTATTTATTGCGGGAGACATGTTAGCCAGACATTTCTCCCCAGGTAACAAAATATAAAGCATTGTATCACTTGGGAAAAAAAGGCTATATCCTAGCAAATTTCCGATTTTTGTATTTAGTTATAAATGATGTGAATTATGCTGTGGCATTCACTGCTAATAATTAAACAACAACCATCACTGATGGTGTATTTGAGAAATGTCATAGTAATTACTAGCATCTTCAAAATCCAAGAATATCACTCAAACTCCAATGAAATTTCAGACAGCAAATATTTTTGATATTTATCTGACGAATTTTGTTTGGCCATTCCAAATTTCAATCCCTCTTAATTTCACTTTAATTATAATATATATTTAATTATAAAGCATATGATCGAACAGGTGCTCCATTAAGTTATTCAATAATTTTATTCACATGGAAATTTTAAAAATTCTAATCTCCTTTGCATTTGACTCATTTGTCAACCCTCAACCAAAGATTCACTTTCAATAATTTATAATGCATGTTTTAATTTCTGGAAAATACTTTTTTGCAAGGGGTTTTTGTTCAAAAACGATAATAAGAATCTGAATTTTTGATGAAATCAAATCTGTCACTGTATGCTTTGCTTGCCAGTCTTCCTCATTCGAGAGCTCAATCCCTGAATTGCTAATTTTTCGATTACGTTTGCTCTATCGTCCTGTAAACATTTCTATTGAACTTGACTCTTTACTTTTAAATTCTCATGCATCTTTGCAGTAACACCTTTCATGCGGCTTTTGGAGCACTATAACTGAATTGTCAAGAAATGAATTGATGAATTTTTAGTTTTTGATATTCGGGAAGCTGCATTAAAGCTGATAGTCGCTGTAATTCAAATTTCGCAAATTTCAGAATTTTTTCACCGAATTTTTGTCTTCATTGATCGCTGAATAATTATACGCGAAATTCCTTATCCGTTATCAATTGAAAAACTTCAGATTATAATATAATGGATATATTTGCTAATGTCTTCTGTACTGTAACATCGTTTCTGATGGGATGCAGAAATTCAACCTTAATCAAAAAATACTTCATTGAGAACAAGAAGGTAATTTTCGCTATTAAATTTTATTAAATATAAATATTTTGAGAATCACTGAATAATGATTTTAAATATTTCATAAAGAAAAATATAAGAGAATTCTATCTATGATGCGGTATCATTTTAAAGTAAATTAGCAGGGATTCACGTTGTTACATAAAAGAAAGTGAAAAATGAAAAATATCCAAAAAATAAAATAAAATTTCCAGGTGATTGCAGAATTTCAAAAAAACAATTAGTTGAAATAATGAGCGAAGGCGACTCGATTTCATCATATAAACCTTCTTCTACAATATCGCAGATTCAGTCGGATTCAAATCCACATGTGAATGGAAATCTACCATCTTGTGATAGAAATCTCCATCACTTCCCACTGATGTTAAGGGTTTCATCGCATCTGAAAGAACAAAATCTTTTAGATCCGTTAGATGGCTCCATGTTAGGATTAACGAAACCTTCAGAATGCCAAGAATCCGATCTTCAAACTAATTATAGTAGTAATCCTCCTCCGATGCATTTCGTCAACGATTCACAGTTTTTAATGGAACCTCTGCAGTCATCATCCAAGACATCTCATTTGCAATCATCACAGGCAATAGAGAAACCTGCATCGATTTCAAATACGAGAATAGGAAAAGAAGTCATCTTCACTGGAACAAATACTACTATTATTGGAAATAATCATATCGAAAGACCACTTCCAAAAAAACCTCATATCTTGTTGGGAGAGCGAAGTCAATTTACTACTAACTGCAAAGCCTCTTCGATGTCAGGAATACGAACTTCAAGAAAGATCAGTGGTAGAAAAAACTACCCATCCTTATCTTCATTAGCAGCAGACAAAATTGCAGAAACTGATGATGAGATTATTGCATTAAAAGTGAAAACTGATTTTCTTTACGCAAAAATGAATGAAATGCTGCGAAAATGTGGAACTGAGAGGCAGATACATAGTATAATTCAAAATCTGCACGAAAATGAAGAAAGTAAGCTCAATAGCAGCAACAGTAGCATCAATCATGGAAATGGTTATGGCAGTGGATATTTGAAAATTGCTAATGGAACTGAGCAATAAGAGAAAACTCACAGATTAATCAGTTTGTTATAATTTGTAATCAAAATGAAGACGAGACATGGAAGCAGCCAATTGATACAATTAATTCTGTGGAAGAGAAGAAATTGGAACAAACAAAACAGCTATGTGATACATGGGAAAGGAGTAATCAGTTCGAGAGAACAATGCTGAGAGCTTTCCAGAAACCTCGAAAATATTCTGGAATTTACCAGGAAAAAATTTCAAGTGACATGGAAGCAAATAAAGACATCATTTTAACGGGGTTTCCTGGAGAAATGTTAGAACAGCAAATAAAAAATAATAATCAAAGTGCAGTAAGCAATCAATTTGGAAAGCGCAATTCTTCGAGTTCGATTAAAGTAAATAAAAATTCTAACGAAAATCGCAAACTGATATTTTCCAATAAAAAGTTGCAGCAGCAAAAAGTAAATGCTAAACTGGATGAAAAACGACAAAAAATAGACCAATACAATTGTGCATCGTACAAAATGGAAACAGACGATACGATTATCGCAGTGAAACGAATTCAGGAATTCCGGGATGCTTTATATATTCCTCCTCATATCAGAAATACAAAAGACAGTCTGAATACCAAAATCCATCGTGAAAAAGTGATTCAGAGCACGAGATTCTATTTTCCTCAAACTGATCATCTCATACAATCACCAACTTCGAATATAGGATTTCAACAATTTAGATCCGATGTCCAGTCTTCAGTACGATTTGATCCAATGTTATACTTTCCTAATGTTTCAATGCCTACAAGAAACCATAATTATCCATATTTTCCGAATCCATACAGTCCGTTCTCACAACCGGAACCAGTTCATTTATTGACAATGAATCAGCCACCAAAACAGTTCGTGCCAACGATGACCGGTTCAATGCAGGCCTTTCAACAACATCCAAAGCCGCTGATGAATGTTTACTTTCCAACAATCAATAATACAATTAGCCTTACCCCAAATCGTCTAATCAGTGATTCATTATCACATAATAGCCGCAAGACTAAGTATAAAATGGTATTCAGAAATAACGGAAACAGGTAGTTTTTCGATTCCTTTAAATTCCTAAAAATGAATCCAAAAAGTTTGACATAAATTTAAGAATTTCGAAATTTTTAAAAGTTCCTATAAAAACTAAATAAAAACCGTTTAAAGAGAAGCCATGTGAAAGAGTTTGTCATAAGATATGGTGACATATACAATACAGAAATTTTTATCGCCATTAAAAGTGTTGAATGCTGAATTTATATTTAATTAAAGTTAAAATACAACTTATACTTTCTTCATTTGGATTAATTAGTTGAAAAAAAAAAACAATGGTATTAAGGAAAATTACCACCTTTTCCGATGATGAAAGCGTTAAGGTTAATTGATTGATTAATGTATCTTAGTTCTCGGTAGAGCATTGCCGGACATGAAAATCGCAATTTCAACCCTCGAAAGAATCAATGTAAATTAAAAATAATCTAAGAAAATAACAAGTCTCTTCCAACTTTCTTTTTCTTCAATTTCCATATTTCCAAGGAATTACAATCTTCTTATTCAGACCAATGTCGTCATCATGCAGAAAGCATCTAATGAAGAAATCACGGAATGCAAGTGTTCAAACAATTTTTCCAGTAAAAAGCATCGTAAATGTTCCAAATGCAATCAGTTTTGATCATGCCACAAAAGAACAAAGTATCACGAGAGTAAGTTGAATTTTACTCGTTTCCTTAAATTATAGAATTTTACTACATCTTAATGAAGGTTGTTAGACTTTGATGTCATGCAACAACATAGTCGGATATTACTTACTTATTTAATCTAATCAAAAAGAATGTAAATAATTAAAATGTCATTCGCTTTGAAAAGGACGAAACTTACATGTATACTATTCCAAATAAAATTCATTGTCTAAAATTTCTGTTTCTAAAGTAAAAAATATTCAAATACATTCATCTTCTCATTCTAAGATTGCATTTTCTTACAGCAAATTCATCTATAGAAGTAACTAATTCATATATAAAAAAATTACGATATCGATAAAATATACGGTAAAATTTTTTAGTAAAATTCGCAAAAATCTGCATGTCGCATTATTCCTAATATATCAGTTTCTTTGCAGATTAAGATCTCGCTCTACTCATCTCAACAAATTCTGGTAGATTTTATTAATTAATCATGAAAAACAAAGAATTATTTGTAATTGAAATCTGTGTCCATATTGCTTGAAACAAAGGGAAAAAAACCTTTGTCCAATACGAAAAATTTATGACTAGCAAGAAATCTTTCTTATAGTTAATGGAATTTCCAGGGAATTTTAAAAGTTTTAATATATTTGAAATATGAATATTTGATATGTCATAAATTGCACGAAATTTAAAAACTAACTTCAAAAAATCACTAATCAGGACACGGAAGAGCAAAATATGCAACCGCCAAATTTGGAAAGATTTCCGAGAAACGCAGAATTACAAATCCCAAGCGCATGCAGTGTTTTTATACCACCCCGGCTTACAGCGATGAATAATCATAATTGCTCATGATTATTATAAGCATTCCTCATATGTTTCATGAACTCTATCACTTGGTTAATATATGCTTCACTATCGTTTTACTTGAGTTCTTCTGCTCATATATTACATCTCCCAAACATTTACTGCGACTCAAAACTCCAAGTCAACTCTTTTGGAGCTTACCAGGTATATGGTAAATCCACAGCGCAAAACTTTTTTCTCACTTAAGAGACAATCGTCTGCTTGTGGAAAGCTATTTTACAAGTTTCTGAATGTAATTTTAAATTTTAACAGCTGCGTGCAAATGCTTTGATAAGCTGTATCAAGTTATATATGATCAATATAAAATCATAAATATTACCAAATTCGATGACGTTTACGACAGGAACGAAAAGTTCTTCACACACAAAGGCCGAAAAAGGAAATAAAACGCATCCATGTTTCATTGACAAATTACACTTGAAAGATCGGAAATTTCAAAGTAATCAATAAATGAACTGAACAATAACTGGAAATGTTCGCATCACGCTTATCAACTCTCTCTAGGCAGTTTCTTTACAAAATTCGGGTTTTTTAACTCTTCTGCCACCACATCCAAACCACCGATCAATTCACCATTCAAATATAGTTGTGGATAGGTTGGCCAATTGCTATATTCTTTCAGTCCTTGTCTTATCTAAATATGACTAATGATATTAGTTATGCAATAAACTTGCAAGTAATATCTAATGTAATACAGAAAAAAATAGTGACAAAAAAAAGTGAAAGCTGTTAGGAACAAAATTATTATGCTTCAAAACGTAATAACATGATACACCAGGCATATTAGTGCAGCAGAACAGGAATGGCCACCAGATGAGGATATATGAATTCCTAAAGTTATATCATCTGACTACGGAGTTTTTCCAATTCAACTTTCAATTTGCAGTCATTAATTAAAGAATTGTTACTGTTGATTTGAAGTGCTTGCAGGGATTAGATTCAAATTTCAACTAGAATTAATCTTCAGTTAAGAAAGTCCTTTATGTTCAAGAAAATACTGAAATTTTGATGTCATCACAGAAAAAATAAATAAGTAACAAAAAAAAAAAATCATGGAAATAAAACATTTTTCCGATGTTTCACCAGCGAAATGATAAGAGATAAGACAAGGAATTTCTTTATTTTTTTTTCTCAAGAAATACAAGAAAAAATTAAGTAACCAAAATTATGGAAATGTACCTCGTCATCTCTAAGAATATCGAAAAATGAATAAGTAGCATTAACCTCAGCCAACAGTTCGATAATCTTTTTGCTGAATTCTGCAAATCAGACTGGAAAAAATTTTTAACCATAACTGATTCTTTTTTTTAAAATACATTAAAGAGTGTTTGTAGACTAAGTCATCAGCCCTTATAAAAATAATAAAACTTACTGCATTCAGGTACTTCAGGGGTTCCTTTCATGAAAAGCATTAAAGGAGCTCTATTGATCAGTGCCTTTAATCTTCCATTCTTATTCTGAAAACGACCCTTCATTTCACATAGAAATTTTTCTTCTTAAACAGACAAAAGTAGAAAGAAGCTTTCTAAATAAATTTACAGAGATATGGTTTCATCAATGAATTTGTGGTACAAACTTACCTTCAATTTCGGCAACTTGTTGCAAAATTCAGGGTTATTCAACTCTTCCCTAAGAATATCTAGGCCACCAACAAATTCTCCATTCAAATAAAGCTGTGGATATGTAGGCCAATGACTATATTCTTTCAATCCTTGTCTCACCTGCAATTTTAAAGCAAACAGTCTATGAATTCAATTGTCATAGGACGTTTTTCCAACGCACAATAGAAAAAAATCAATAATTGAAACAAAACTAAACTTGATAAAAATTTTCTTTATGGTTTAATGAAAAATCTTGCCTCGTCATCTTCCAAAACATCGAAACTTGAAAAATCTGCATCAACTCTACGCAAGAGATTAACAATTTGATTGCTAAATCCTGAAATAAATCTCGAATTGAAACTTAAAATATTAGAAAAATCTTATGGAAAAATTCGGAATTCCGAGAAAATAGTGAAGGAAATAATAATTAATACGTAACATTTTCCTAAGCTTCGCAAAAAACTAATTTTTTGTATGACAAACCGCATTTTGGATTATCTGGTGTTCCCTTCATAAAGAGCATGAGAGAAGATTGAAGTACCAATGATTTCAGCCTATCATCCACATTCTGAATTAAAAAGCGACTGCAAAATGTTTAAAATAAATTCAAATGTCAAAAAATTAGCAAAAGGGCTCCTAAAATGTAAAGAAGCTAAAGAGCTCATAAAACTATTTACTCTCTCTATTTGCTACTCCGGTTTCCGTTTATAGATTACCTTTACAGCAGAGATGGAATTCTAGAGAAATACTGAGAAATGTCGAATAAGCGACAACTTTTGATAAAAGATAAATTTACAGAGATTTACATTTTTCTCATCAACAACCAGTTTTTTCGTCAGACTGGCGACGCCTTCTACAAAATTATGCTTCATGATTTTTATTCTTAATTCACCCGGATCGAATCCCTGTAAACGATCAACCTCTTTCCCTCTCTGAAATTATTTCTTTTTAAAATGAAATGACTTGTAAAAATTGGAACGGCTATTTTATTACATACTTTATCATAACGAATAAAAAAAAATGGATAAAAAGCAGAAAACGATAAAAGTGCAACAAGCTTGGTATTTGAAATTGCACTGTCATATTTTGCTAAGAATAATGACATTAAAAAAAATTTTTAAAGTTCTATATGCTGTTTTCTAATCTGCTACCAAGTAAATTAAATATAATAATGCATGAATAAATGATGAATAGAATCACATTTTTAAAAACTGGAAACCTTGAAAAATAGAACGGTTGGAGCTGCATTAATCTTGTTCGCAATCGAAACTTCAAGAACCTCTTCTGCTTCAACTGCAGCAAAATCGAAGCATTTCAGCTCATCTTTCAGTTCTAATAATAAATTATTGAGCTGCTCGCATATTTCAGACCATTTTGCAGAGAAATGGACCAAGGAATATCTGGAATATATGTTTAATTACTTTTGAAAGATTTACATCTTTTAGAAACTGTTATACTAGGATGAATTTTAATCATTATTAGTGATTCAAAGAGCTCAGCAAACTTGATAGTGCTTCCGAATTTAAAATGACATGTAATATAGAGCTTATGATATTAATCCAGCAATATCCCTCCAGCAGCAAGGGGAAAGTACTGTCGTAAGATGGTTAGAAATAAAACAAAATTTCACAGATGCTTCAGCAATGTGCTACTTGCGTCGTGCTGTTGCTGTAAATATATAACTAATATTGGAAAATAATTGAAGGGACAAACTCGGTCATTCTAACGAATTGGTTGAATTCGTCCTCGTTTTTCAGCACTTTTCCCATATTTTAACCTGAAAAGTAGCATATTGTTATGAAACTATTTGAATAGCTAGGATCGAGGAAGATCAACGCTCTCCAATGAACAATATTACCAGTAGTGTTACCAGTAGTGTTACATCCCCTAATCTTCTAAGGTGCATGAAGCATTTTAATCGGAAGCTATTTTTCTCACAAACATCTTGCGCAAAACAGTGTAAATCCATGTTTATTCTTGTTGATTAGGAGAACCCGCTCATCCATCTATTACCTATATAACTGTTAGTTGCTTATCGTATCTAAGAAATTATCTGTGAAGTTTCATATGACCCATAGAGGTCAATGAGCACTCCCTAATTGCCCTATGACCTCATGCACAGAGAAATTTTCGCCCCGCCCACCAATCCCCTGACCATCACTTGCACTTCAACAGAATGTTTCAATTCAATCAGTTTTTCCATCCTACTGCAAAGTTACATCTGCTACTCTATTCGTCTGCACAATTAGCATACCCTCATCACTTTCTAAACTATTTTCACATTATTCCTCAAATTATCTAATTATCTCACTTCCCATCTCCGATCTATCCTGCGAAATTCCACTTATAATGAAGGATGTGCCGTTGATACCATTATTGATTTTTTCCTCAGTTTCTTTCATTCTATCTCCGTTTCTCCCAGAACATTCAGCATGCATAGCATCGTTTCATTGTAAAGCACAAATGAAAAAAATGAATGTTTCGGGACCAATCAATAGATAGATAATTCGAATCGAATTCGAAGTTCAACAGTTTACAAAGTAAGAAGTTTCCCTCTCCTGGCAACGTATCAGCAACGAGATCTAAACAGAAGTTATGATCAATTATTGAGTAGTGAATTGATGGATTATTCAATTTCTCCGTTCTTTACGCTTCATAAATTCGCTAAACTTGTACGGATTTCAAAACATTTTTTAAAAAAAAGTAATCCAAGCTGTGTTTAAAGAATGGTTTCTCAATGTTTTGGCTTTAAAATATTTTATTTAGAGCTATTAATTCGTAATAGTTTATTAATGTTCCAGTGTATTTCAAGATGTTTGTGCTGGTGATATTGCATTTTTATGGTTATGCGTATGCATAATCTTCAAAAATATTTCGAATTTTTTAAATTATGAAGAATTAAAATATTTCAGGAACTTCTAAGAAGTTCGAATTGAGATTGTTTTATAAATCGCGATTTTTATGCAATAGCGAACGCTTATGTGATGATGATTAAAACAATTGCTCAAACAATTGCTTGTAAATCAAATTATTGAAGTTTACATCTGCCCATTTTTTAATAACAGTATATTTCATCTTTTATTAAATCATAAAATTGTTAAATTACAATAAGCCTGCTAAATGCCAAGCACTATCGTGCTAAGGGTTTTTGGATCGATATCTGCAAAATATTAAGATTAATTAACGTTTGATTAATTCTAAGGTTATTGGACGTTTAGAATTTTCGAATTCTTCAATATAGGTCTGAAAAAGTTCATCGGTCACTTTTATTATGGAAGCAAAGCAAGTAAAATCGTTATGGTTGCCACCAACCTAGTAAAATACATTCTTTTACTAAGGGATAATAAGAAGTAAATTCTATGAATTTTTTCTAGAAACCAATCAATGAATTGCAGTGTAGGTGTTCAAAATATAATTCAAATTATTTTGCTGACTTTGTAATTACTTCAATAACTGTGTGATCGCAAAAGAAAATTTTCTCCACAAGTCTTACAGGAAAGTTAATAAGCGATGATGTTTGATCCTTATCTTTTCACCTGTATAGTATCTGATTCTAAATTTCTGTACTCATTTATTTTCTTGTGAAGAATTTCTAATGTTAACGTTTTAATTTAATTCTTGTAAAAACAGATAATGTTCATAGATTCTTGAGAAAGTATTATATATACCATATTCGTCTTGTCGGGAATATCAGGGAATATCGAGGAGTTCATTTGAAAAAGGTAATACCTACATATTGTAATATTATTGTTTTGCCTGTGTGATTGCTTATTCTTTTACATTAGAGTCATTTGAATAAGTCGAAATATGGGCAATTGCTAAATGACAAGGAACAAGTGAGTTTGATATGCCTGGAGATTATGAGATTACTGAAACCATGGTGACATCAGATATCGGCTTGTCCTCCTGTTGATTTCTTTTCATTTTGAAGAGAGTATATCATTCTTTCATCAATTCTACTTTGTCATTTTATCAATCACTGTTTAGCCGCAGTTATCACTTGGCTGTAGCCTTATTGATTTCTTTTTCTATTTTTATAAGAATACATCTTTACTCCATCAGTTAACTTCTGTTTTGCTATTTTATCAATCATTATTTGGTTTAATTAAAGCAAAAAATAAGCTAAAATAGTAACAAAGTTTATAGTTTGCATCTGCCATTGCTCATATAAAGTTAAATGAGCCAAATGGCAGAACAATGATAGCTCGACCCATTTTAATGGCTTACTGTAATGACCTCTTTGTTAAATAAATCATTTACTTTTCCGGATGCCAAAATTATCATCAAATCGAAAGAAGCTTTTGAAGAGATCTTATATCTGGAGCAGTCGTAAGATTTAATCAGCTTTTAGTTCAAAGAAATTTCAATGATTGTCCTTTTTTTGAAACTCAGAACTAATCATCCTTTATTTGGATAGAACCATTGCTGATACTATGAGATAGCTGTGCCACATTTTGGAATAAGCATCTCATCATCGTTATCAATTTATTTGATTCAATTTTAATGTGCTTTTATGAAGACGGCGTTACATTATATTTCAGTCAATTCATTTTATCATTTTGCATTATTATTTTATTTTTGATAATGAATTGCACAAATCTTAAGCTTATTGCTAATTTTAAAAGTTAAAAAATTCCATTCCATTGAAAATTTTGTGTCATTTTCAATTCAATTCATGAAAAATTTCGTCCATTCAGGAAAAATTCCGGCTCTCCCAGAGAGTACATTACTATTGAGAACCTTTATTAAACAGTATTGAATTTGATCCATTAAATCAACGATGAACACCAAATTAATGAGAACGATCAATCCAAAAAAATATTTTGATTATGATGTAATCTTCCTAGAAGAATCAGTCAATCTAAAAAATAGATTTGCGACCATTTGTTTTAATTTCTTCCAATGCAAAAACCAATGGAAATTTTTATCTGACTACTTTAAATAAATTAAATTTATCCTGGGAAATAAAACATTCAAAACAATACTTTTATCTCAGAAACACACTGCCCATCGATCACAGACAATAGAAAATGTTATGAAAACTGAATTATCACTCGAATCCATAAAATTCTTCTAGTAACTATTTGCAATGGATACGCACTTAAATCTATTGTTAATTTTAAAAATTTCATTCCATTAAAATTTTTTTGTCATTTTCAATTCAATTTATGAAAAATTTCGGAGAGCTTGCCCATTCAAGAAAAATTCTTTTAATTTTTGGAAAGAGATAATAATAAATATTATCCAAAATTGAAGAAAAAAAATTTTTTTTTTGCTTAGAAACATGATTATTTCGAAATAATATAAATTAATTCTTCAAAAATGTGAAAGCTAATTAGTTTGGCAAACTTTTATAAGAAACTCTTTTTAACTCCTCAATTTCCTTACTGTTTATTCAAAATGACCCAATGGTTTCTTTCCGGAAATTCTTAAAAAATTTCACTCATGCAGGAAACTTATAAATTTTTTTGAGAAGAAATGACAAGTTGGAACCTAATTGAAACCTGGCATTTTGTGGTACTTAAATAAAAATCTTTAGAATTAATAGTAACATCAATTGCGTTTGGAAGATTGCATGAGCGTGAAACATGTGTTATCACACCTGGCGTACTTAATAATTCCACAATACTACTGCTTTGATTCTGTTCAGATAGGACTATACAACCAAAATCCCAATCATATACTGTCTTTCTCCAGCAAATAGCGGATTCCGTCGGCTGAATTGTGCTGGAAAACAGTTCTGGATGTCGAATTTGAAGTGCCTAAAAAAAAAAAGAATCAGTCATTTTGTTTATTCACAAAAATTCTTTGGAACTTGAAATTAATTTACCTTCCAATTCGAAATTTTTCCAGAGACAGGAACGAGAAATCAATCATTCTAGTTCCAGTACTAGTCGGAAACACATGAAGTAAAGTCGCATATTTATTTAATGATTTAAATTTTTATTAAGAAAACTTGGAAGTCGAGATCCTAGCAAAACATACATTAATTAAAGTTATAACTCCATCAAATGTGAAATTGGCCCGAATATTGCGAAGAAGAATCTTTCTGGGTAACTTCTCCTGAACAGCCCATCGATGCAACGAACTATCAGTAAATCGGGCAAAATGAATCGGAGTTGCACTGCTCAGAATTAATTCCTGACATTCCGGCATTGCTTCCAAAACCTTGAAGAAGACGGAGTGAAAAACTTGGCATAGTGAGCGTGAAAACATCTAAATTAGTTGCTTCATTTAAGAAATCTTGACTTTTTGAACTAAGCATTTGACAACTCTTGAAATCGGTTAGATTTGAAGTGCCGCTGTTCAAGTTTCAATCCATGACTGAATAGGTCTTGTAAGTCATATAGAAATGAATTGTAAAAATTAATCCAATATATGTTCAGTTTGTGCTAATCTTCGCAACAATCAGACTTTTTTAATGTTGCGAAGAAATTCGAAGTTGCTAGAATACAATCAGAGCATCTGCATTAGAGGAACAACAGAAGATGTTCTCCAATATCATGTTGTGGTTGTAAAGTAAAAAAGTATTTTAGTTACGGCATGACATGAAAACAATAAACTGTTTAGTTGACGGTCGAGATCTATGTAATTTATGAATTGAAGCAGACAATTATTGCGAGAATAGAAAGAGAGATACGTCAACTTATAGAAGAATGAATTAAGAGTGAGTAATCGTGAATTTTTCTATTTTTATTAAAGGGTCTAAGTTTTCAAGTTTTTTGTCAGCAATATGATATTATGATTGAAGTTTTAAAATTCAAATAAATAGTTGCGTTCTATCAGAATTTAATGAAAAAGAGAAAAATAAGATGATGGTTTCAGAAACTCAAGAAGAAACTGTTTTCAACCAGAAATGTAAATGTGAGATGTGTGGAACGATGTTGGAATCTTGGATTCATCTTTTTTTCCTTTTTATGCAGCATATTATGAATAAAGTTTTAAAGTTGAAATAAATGATTGAGTTCTATTTGAAGTAAACTAATTGAAGTAAGACGAATGAATTTTAATTTACAATTAACCAAATGCGAAATTGCAGCATAAGTTATAATTACTAACCAAATCATCCAGAAGACATTGCTCGAAATGGGAAAGTTCGATGCTCAACTTTTGACAGCGTGTACGCATTAACAGTTCACAGAAATATTCCGATGGTAATCGAAAACGGCACAAAGTGAAGACTAAACGTGTAGCATTGCTGAAATTTTTAAGAAAAAATTTTTCATCAGTTTAATCCGAAAAATTTTGAAATTCAACAGAACATTTATGATTTTTTCGTGTAAAGTGCGATTGGGAAGTAAACAACACATCACAAAATATAATTCAGTCTATTCCCCCATTATATATGCTATCTCATTTCTTTTTCGTCGATTTTATTGTGACCCATCAATTACATTATTTACTGAGAGAAGGAAGAGAAAAAACTAAATTCATTTTAGAATTTTAGAAAAAACGATTTTTATTTCTGAAAAGTTTGCAAGTAATATTTCGAAAGCCTAAATTTCGCACTGCTTTCGAACAGCTGCAAGATAAGAAATCTTCTCTGATTGAATCTTTTGATTCACTTAATATATTATCAGTACAATGACATAATACTGTTGAGGTAAAATCACTTAATTAATTAATCCTAATTGATTAATCAACATCCCTTTTTACTAAGAACTATCATAATGCCTGATATCAAACGGATATATCCATTTCTGTTTTATTCCGAGACTCTCAGTCTTGATATAGTCAAATTTAGTGCAATATTTAGAAACACTTCAATTTTATAAAACAAAATTCTAACAAGATACACCATCAGCATAATTCTTTATCTATCTAATCACTGTACAGTACGACCTAATTCCAATTTTTTGCACTCTAATTTGTTTTTTTTTTTCCAAGTTTTTGTTTTCGAAGTTTTTCGCCCAATTTTCTAATTTATTTTCTAATTATTTTCCCATTCCTATCTTATGCTCAATAAAGTTACCCAATTTTATTAAAAAAAGATAAAAAGTTATTGCACAACATGGTCTAATTTGATCACCATTCAGTCCATTGTTTTTAAACAGTTTTTTTAAGAAATTCTGAATCCAGTAAACTAATGAAATAATATGAAAAATAAAGTAATTCAAATGAACGATAATTTTAGGTTCAAAATCGTAGGAGATTCCCAAAAATAACATAGCTTTAAAATTTTTTAAAGCAAAAAGAAATGAATATTTTTTTGAAAGCGAAAAAATTTCAAAATATCTTCTTTTCTCCTTACTAATGCCAAACTCTTTCTATATCAATGAAAATAGTGGCTTAGAAAAATGCTATGTGATTAATTAAAAAGGTCAACAAAGAACTAAAATCATTTAGTCATAATAATTCTTTAGCAATAAAAGTCCAAGAATTGATTATGAACTTACTTAATTCTGACCCAACTTTTGCATAAACTATTGTACAGATCAGTGGTGATAGCAATGCCCGAAAAGGTAAGTGTGCCGTGAATGCTTGCTTCTTTGAATTGTTGATCCAAATAACTCAGCAAATTTTCCGATAAATTGTTACGATCTGTGAAAATTTGATAATTTCATCATATCAAAGAATCTTCTTTTGCTATTAATATTATTAATAATTTATCGTCTTTATTTCCTTTTTCATACTTTTCACAAAACTTAATTTATAATTCTTTTTCAAATAGTATCTTTAAATTTATGAAATCCAAAATCTCTCATATCTACTGAATGCATCAACAAACTTATTAACAAAAAATTTCATCTTATTATCTTGATATGGTAGTGATATGATAATGAAAACTGACCACCAGTATAATCCTCATCCTTGAAGAGTTCCCGATATTTCACTACGGAAGATGCTTTTCGAGTAAATTTCACGAATAATCGCCTTCTTCTGTTTGCTTTCAAGATTAACGATGTTTGCAATCGTCCAAGTGGTCGAGCTCGTTTCTCGCAACCACACATGCTAATTCTTAAAGTTATATTACTTAAGATTAGTCTACTATCATGAGTTATTAGCAAGATTAATCTACAACTCTGGAACTAAGCCTATAACATTTATTTATATTTAAAAAAAAGGTATCAAGTTGAATGTGCCAGATAATCCTCATGAAACTAAGTTTCAAATTGAGGATGAAAATAAAGCGAGTAAGATGCAATTTGGAGAAGTAAGAAAAATTTGTTAGAATTATTAAAGATTCATTTTTCCATATTTCAATTAAAAAGAAAATTCTGGAGCGCGGCATTTCAGTACTCACCCCATTTCGATTACTTCCGGTCGGCATAATAAGTGGACATTTCGTCTTATCAATTTGTAAAATTGTTTGTTGACACGCTGAGTTCGCAGCAATTCCGGATGGCTTAAGTATGAGAATACTCGATGAATTACAGTTTCTGGAAGATTTGTCAACTGCATACCATAAATGATATTTGCATCTGAACTTAAATTCTTCATTTTCATGAATTCTACTGATGTAGACGGAATTCCGGGTGCTTCTGAATTCATCTGAAGTAAAAAAATTTGGGGGATTCTGTAATTTCAATATTTCATGCTTTCACTATTTCTCCGACAAATTTATATTTCAAAGAAACGGGGAATATTTGACCTCAAGTATTAAACGAATCATTTGTTATATGTGGAACTTTTAGGAATGAAAACTAATACTGAATTTTGAAAAGGAATTTCTTAAAACGATGGATGAAAAAATCGGTTCAGGAAATCAAAAATACCCGAAAAAAAAAGTAAAAGATGAGATGAATAAATTGGAAAGCATATGAATGAAAGTGGTAAGATGTCATCTGTGTTCAATTGCATGACAGCAGGTGTTTGATTGTTAGGAGAGAGAGGGATTATGGGCATGTGTCGATAACAAGTGTACTTGAAATAAGAAAAAGATTAGTGGACTCCAAAAGCCGGATGTTGTTAACCGGAGAAGTGACCCGGAAATATGGAAATCGTCATATACAAGTGACAGGTGATGTGTTTGCTTCAGAAATTTTAAAAGCAATCCGAAAAACTGGAAAGGAAGAAACGGATGAGCCAAGACAGATCCGGAAATTATGAGGGAAATGGAAGACGCAAGAAACACAGCATTTTGATATATAATCAGAAATGTATTAGAATATTTCAATCAGAATGCTACATGTTACCAATCTCAAAACTTGTTCTAATTTCCAACTTTGCAACATGTTTTCTTGATTCCTGATTTCTGCTTTTGATTTTGCTCTTTTTTGAGGAGTAAAGACGATCATCAGAAAGATTCTTTATGCATAATTATGACAAAATCAGTGAATTCAATGATAAGATTCAAATGATTCAAAAAAAAAAAAAAAAAAAAAAGAAAAAGAAAAAAAAATTAAGGTGAAGAAAAAAAGACGATTGAAAGTTATGACGTATGAGTAAGAGACAAGTTTAACCTGAAAATATGTAAAAAGAAAGGATGTGAGATGAGATGTTGTAGATGAAGTATCGAATGGATATGAAATTCGAGAATATAATCATCAATCCATCAAAGAGAGAACAATTTAGACGCTGAAGTAATTTTAAACAGGTAAAGATTGTCAAACAGCGAGATTCTGAGGCCATAACGAAATAACTCAGCTTTAACTGATATGAATGATTGATTTCTTGATAGAACCAAAAAAAATATTATTATTAAAGTGTGTAATTTTATCAGTGTTCTTAATGTTTTATGATTCTCGTAACATTCTGGCAATAGAATATTGGGAATCTACTTTATATTACAAGATTGCATCAATCATATCGAGCAGAACAAAGTTCTATGAGATTTAAAATTAAGTTTCCAATACAGTGTAGTCTAAAAAGTCTCACAATTGATCTTTCTTCTTGTTTAAAAGTGTGAAAATTGAATTTAAGATAAAAATTAAGCCACACTGTAATGATTTCGAGAAATAGCTTGCAAATTCGAAAATTTAACTTCGATTCTATAACTTAGTAGAGCTCGTGTTTGTCAGAAAATAACCATTTACAACTTCAAAATCTCTATTAATCTAGTTGAAAAATTGGTATTTATGCTTAAAAGACCGTACATTCAGAAAATCTAAGCTGTATTATAGGAATTGTGATGACAGGAAGAAAGGAAGAAATGATGAGGAAGACATTTGAAGTAATGATGATATATTTATGGGTACTTCTTCTCTTAACAGACGTCAGTCAAAGTTTGACAGTTCTGAAAATCAGACGTCAATTACAGCAATAAAAGCAACAGCCGAATCTAATGCATAGCTGATGGTCAATTTCATAAGGTGTCAAAAACAACTTCCATTTGTAAGAGCATTTTAAAATAGAGTATTATTTCGAAGCTCATTTGCCCAAGAAGTGCTGCAAATTCGGAAATCAAGAAAATGATTTTGTCAGAGCAATGACAATCATGATGTGATGAGATGAACGTTAAGAAAACGTGAAAATGAACCATTCATTAGGTGAACAATCAGAAAGTACGATTGCCTGTCAATTCATAAGGAAATGATTTCTGAATTTCTTCTCTCACATTTAAATTGCCTCATTATGAACATCTTTTACATGATGGCATATAAACATAATAGTAAAATTATTCCCAACAAAAACTATTGCAAAGCCATTTTCAACTTCATTAAATGTGAAGTCTTTGAATTCGATCGATTTGTCTTTTATAATTTTACATGCTATGCTCTTTTCAGCAATTTTCAAAATTACTCGATAATTTCTCACACTTTTTTGCTATACTTTCATTTTACTCTTTTAGTTGCTGTAGCAACCGCTAAGATTATATTTTATCAATTCTTCATTCAACTAATTTTTAAAAAAATTTTTTAGAAATGATAGCATATTTGAGAAGAAGAAAATGCTAATTAAAAAGAAAAGTAAAATAATGAACCAATTCGTCTAGTGAATAACTATTCAGTCATATTCTTGAGCAAAAATTTTGAAAGTTATAAAGAGGATATTATATTTATTGATCTTAGAGTTTCGATATTTAATGAAATTCAAAGATGATCTTAAAATAATTCTTCTTGTGAACTATTTCATTGCTATGTTCATATCCTACCTACTATATAGAAAATTATGAACAACTTAAGTTTGAAAGAAGAAAAAACACATGAAGTACCGAAAGTTACGAGCTAGACAATCGCATTTCTTTCAATTCAATAGACAAGACATTATGCTTGACGCTTTCCGTAAATTGATGATGTCTGATTTCTTTTTTTAGGAGCACAAAATTTAATCCTCTTTTTGAACTTAATTTTTTGGACTTAATCGCCTTATTCTTATAGGTTAGTACTGCAGGCCATTAATAAAGAAAGCACTAATTAAGAAGCATAAAAGCAATGATTAACGATTAACACTATTTTTTGTAAACTACAAATCAACGCAATTACTTGATAATGAAAGAAAAGAGAAAATTTTCCTTCCTATTCATTTCTCTAATAAACCATCAATAGATTGATTGATCGGCCTTGAAATTGTGCTTTTAGAATAATCCGGAATTGATGGGATAATGGAAGAGAATGACAGAAATGATTATTTACCATCCTTTTTATTTACTTGCATTTAAGAGAAATGTTTCATCTGCTGAAAAAAAATTTCCTTATTATTAAAGCAGATTAAAAGCCGAATTTAAAAGGTCGAAAAGATCTGAACTCAAACGAAAGTTTTGATCTTTCAGCAAAAATGATGCAACTTATGAATTATAGCAACGAGTACATGTCTCGAATTAGAATTTCCTAATAATGGCTCAAAAAACTTGTACACTTCCGTTAGTGGTACCATGTAATCGCTAAATAAATTATATTAATAAATAGGCTGACTATTTAGAAGAGTTGCTTTTTGATTAGTCATTGAAGAACTAAATTGCAAGCCAAGAATTAAAAAAACACTGAGACTGAAAATGGCTTTTGTTGACTGATTAAAATATAAAATTTTATAATCGATAATTGTGGTCATCGAAACCAAAGAGTATCTCCGAGCATCTCTTTCATCCCGCAATGCGATTATTTTTACTTCTCTTCTTTTTCATTCTTAAATGCTTCTCCACTGAATCATTTGGGATACATTTAAGGGGGACAATTTACGAGCTTCCATCAAAACTCTAAATAATAAAACACTTCAAACCAAACATACATCATTATCGGCGGCGACTTTTTGAAGATAGCAAAATAATTTCGCGAAAATTTTTCGATTAAATGATAAGGTAGTGGTTGGCAAAGTGTTTCTGTGACCTTATTGATTAGATATTATATTTCAATAAAGATATTTAAATGAATAGCAAGAAAAAAATCAGCTAATGAATGACATGAAAAGAAATTGTTAAAAATTATTGGAGTAAATTTCGCAGGCCATTGCTGATAATTCATGAACATAAATTAGAAATTTCCATTGTAAAATTAGGAAGAAAGTAAACAGATTGCAATTCTTCTAGCTCATAGTTATGAGTAAAAACAAAGAATTGAAACTAATTTAACTAATTATTGTTTCTAGCAATTAAATATAATCAGGATAATACAACTTCGATGTCATGTTTATCAGTATTATCACAATTACTGTCATCAGGAACATTTTTAGAGATGCATGCAGTTTCAAGATGATAAAAAAGAAACTAACAAAATGGTTTTGCGGTAAACATCAAAGGTGGATTAAAAGAAAAACATAAACGAAAATTTTTTTATCCAATCATCATCAATCGTGAAAGCCAAAAAAAGGAGAAACGAATGGAAAGGAAAAAATCCTAATTGCGAACTTCTAAAAGTAGATTTAGGTTTGGTAGACGAAATTTTAGTGTTAATAGTGATGATATTTGTTTTGATAATGTTTAAACAATAAGGATGATGGAATGAACATTTATCGAGCAAAGGCTTTTTATGAGCCTTTATATAAGTTCGAATGATAGTGGTAATAAATAACGATGATCATAATCAAACTTATCACAGCAAGAATAAACGACTCTTATTGTAAAATCACTTCAGTGTTTGAGAAAGAATTCTTCTCAGAACAATTTGAAAATTAACAATATAAAAGTGGCATAGTTCTATAAAACAAGGATATATTGAAAGTCATAATAACTACTTGGTATTAATGGCACCATTTGATATATTCATCTTTAAACTATCATATTATAACCAGTATTTTGTCTCACTCATAATTCTGATCTTAGAACAATCAACTTTTTCTATTTCAGCTGTTGGTTATTTTTCCACAATAATTTCTGGGATAACATTTTAGCATTAGTTGAAATATCCAATCCACAGATTAATTTAAATTTCATCATAAAAAGAATAAAGACTAATAATAAAATTAAACTAACTTCAGTTCCCATTGGTTCCAAAATTCGACAGAATCTTTGGAGTTAACAATGACTGAAGCTTAATACTAGCCTTTATTGTTCTTATTTATTTAACTTGTTTTCATTTGCTTAGTCAATAAGATAATGGACAAATAAATGCAATAATTGTGTAGAGAAATTACATTGTTATGAGGAAAGAAAATATTTATAATGATTAAATGATAGAAATCTAAATTTATGTTGTGAAATATGCACTTATTGACCGAATATCATAATTGACTAAGCAATTGATGGCAAATTGATAACATATCATGAAAGATAGCGCATTCTCCTTAGATTTCAGGCTTATTTCCTGAAAAAAGATAAAGACATCGTATCTCAGGAGTTCTAAAGTTTAGGTCAGGAAATATTCTTGGTCAGAGCATTAAAATTGGTGAACGAGAAGATCAACGATTCGGAGAAGTACTGATATTTAAGAATGATTACATCTCGTCCTTCCATTTACCCATCACAAAGTTGGTTCGCTGAAGAGGACATTCCTTTGTCCTCTGTCTAAATATGCAAATATTACCCATTCCCACTTCTTAAACTTTTTTGCAGCGGAAGTACTTTTTCGGTCTAGTTATTAGATGTTTAAAAAAAAATTAATTAAATTCTGAATTTTATCACCCACACAGTTTCTTTTCATAAGATCTTACTGTATCGCTGCGAGGGTCCATTCTTCTATGGGAAAAAAGTTTTTAAAAAGTGCAACAAAGAAAATTTTCGAAGAAAAAGTAATTTGTTTCAAATTTGTTTGCAATGACGAGTTGAAGTAATAGTTATTAGTCGATGAATGGTCGAGCAAATAACTCAGTTAAATAAATAAAGCAAATTCAGTGGTGCGCGTCACTAACTGTGTTTCAGACATCGTTAAAAGTTATCTTCCCGTTCAAGCGTTGATTGATCTCCTTGATCTCCTGGTAACATATTTTCGCAGCTGCGATTGACTTCTTTTGACGCATTCGATGGGTTGATTTTGACCGAATATGTCAAAAAAGATAATATGAAGAAACTTTCCATACTTTCATTTACTACTGTGGATGTGAAAGGTCACACAGGAAAGGACTGGAAATATCGGTTAATTACTGTCATTCTTTCTTTCTTCTTTGACAATCAGTCTACCTATGTCTCCATCTTTATTTTTCTCCTTCATTGTTGATTGCTAAATTCTGAATCAGAGATAAAATGCTGAAATTCTTTATTTGGAATATCCAAGGAAATAAATATTACGAAACATGGATCGGCTCCATAAATGATTTCATAAATGCTAAAATTTGTAAAGTTTGACGACGAATCTGCCTTATTCGATGGATGAATGAATGTACTAAATGCAGGATCAACACTAGTATCACATATCAAATAATAAATAAGCATTTCAGGCCATAAGATGCATTCCGCATGCTTTTAGGCCTTCAACCATCCTCACTATAGCTTATCAAAATAAACTGTTCAATCATTATGATACTTTTTTTCACAATTCCTGTTTATCAATTATTTTAAAAAAAAAAAAAAAAAATGAAATCAATGCGATCAGAAAATGAAAAATGAAATCAATGGAAAAATGAAATTGAATTATAATGTGATAAAACACCATGCATAAGCAGTTCAAACAATAATAGAATTTACGAAAATTTATCAAAAAATTTGTCGATCAGCTCTCTTAAATCGCATATTTATCAAGGATTCGTCACGATATGATTCATCACACTGGACCCACATCTTAAAAAGTAATGGTCTAAAGTCAAATGATTACTGATTCGGCTTTGATCGAAATTTGCGAAAAGATACTTTAATATCACATTGAAAGCTTTAGTAACTCGTTTTGATTGCAAAAATATGAAGCTAATAAAAAAATTTTTTTAACAATTTCGACGGTT
Organism: Onchocerca lupi; assembly: GCA_028564675.1. NCBI lineage: Eukaryota > Metazoa > Nematoda > Chromadorea > Rhabditida > Onchocercidae > Onchocerca > Onchocerca lupi. The sequence goes on from JAOVVO010000469.1 coordinate 28,240, forward strand.
GATGACCAATCACCAATTAAGTAAAGAGAAAAGAGCATGAGAGAAGCAAAAAATTATCAGATTTGATTAATTAATTTAGTTGATATTATCAGGAAACCCGCTATCGAGATTGACCATACAAGATGCCAACACATTAATTGTGCCATCATTTTATCGAAAAGCATTTGATCTTAACTCAGATTCAAACATATGATTCTGATTTGGATAATCCTTATTTTCCATAAGACCTCTTCTGAAGAAAATAATTTGTTTGCAAACTATTTTTTTCTGTTTGCAAGAATAGTATTATTTCTTCAGTTATGCTTCCAACCAATTTCCCATCTAATTTTTATGCTGAGTTATATATCCTGGTAGGAATTAAAGTAATTTGGATTTGAAATGAGTGAGACATTTAAGCGGAATTATTTATACTCTTATTTCAAGCACCTTTGGTTCTTACTATTCCTGATGCATGATGCTCATTAAATTCCACCTTAAATTTTTTCTTCTTCTCAACTTTCCATCATTTGATCCCAAATGTCTTTCTTCCTTTTTAAATTTCAAGCAGCTCTAAATACTTTGAAAATAATGTATAAATATAGCTGCAGAAAAAAGGAAAAATTAAAAACTTATCAGAATCAATCAATCCACAACCTTAATTTCATTTTAGTTCAAGAGAAAAAGAGGATAAAGGTAGAGATGAAATTAAAATTGTGGAAAATGACTCGTCTCTCTTCGCTCTTCAGATTAACGAAACACTGATGATAAACTGATGAGACAGATTCCTGTGCCGTTAATATTCCAAACTTCTGCAAAAAAACAAAGCAGAATGACACTTTGCTGTTTGGGTGGCACTACTAATCTTCTTCTATCTCTTGCATGTTTGCTTTATTTCCTCATGTTTCAACCACAAAGTTGTAATAATTAGTAAAATACATCGCCTAATGAACTTTAAATAGCTATTATCAAATCCAACTTGCGATTTTTTTATTTTTTACATTCTTCACCGAAAAATAAATTACGCTTCCATCCTGATGAACCATTTTCAACTCAAATATCCTAGGAATAGTTATCCATTTTTAAAAGTTCAATTAAAATACCGGAAGTTCATGAAAATACAAGAAGTTTAGCCATTGCAATGCTTTAGACTGAGAAAATCTTTTTTTTTTTTAGCTTATTGAAAGTGAAGTGTAGCGCTATAGACAAGTGAATGAACCTAATTTACCGTAACCCAAAAGCGATTTATTGCACCGAACTTGAAAATCTTCGTGTACAAGTTTTGTTTGCAGGTGATATTCGCCATAAAGTACAATTTATCTATCTTAAGAGGTTTACACCAATACATTTTAATGGCAATTTTCGAATGATTTATTTCCTGATTTCTCCTGCCATGCACGATATCTCCTTATCTTCATCAGTCAAAGAAAACTGAGCAAATACAAAATCACCAATTCTGTTTAGATTGTTGTGACAAGTTATTTATAATAGAATTGGATGAATTTTACATTTTAGAATAGCACAGAAACATAAATTGAGTCCAATAAAAAGCTAGTAAATTCACTTCAAAAAGTTTCAAACCTTGAACTATCTGGAGTAATTTTTGGAAATTGATACTATTTTTCTGCTAAATCCTTGTTGAATTCCAAAACTTCAAAAAAGAGAGATTCGCAGTTTTTGAATCAGAAATCTGAGATTGAAAGATGAAGATGAAAGAAAAGAAAAACAAAAAAAACAAAGAGACAGTCGCGATGGGACGAGAAAATCACGAGAAGAAAAGTTGAAGATAATTTAGTCTGCGGATTTCTTGGTAATGAATAAATAAATGGCAGAGTTCGAGAAAAAAGTGCCAGGATTAGCAAAAGGAGAATAATGTAAAAAACTGAAATTTATTTGAAAAATATTAAAAAATGAATAATTTCAATGGGCAGAGAGCAATGGAAATAAGAAGGGAGAGAGATTGGATAAGAACCAACGTTGATTGATAAATTAGTCAGGACAGATGGAATTGATCAAGTTCGTTGAAGTATGAAATGAAAAGAGGTATTCGTGAAATACAGGTCGTGCCGGTTCGCTCGCCAAGATATCGTCGGCTGATCGTCAAGTTGTCGTATGCTGTCCCCCAATAATGCCAATCAAATGCCCAGCCAAGCAAACTTGTTTCAACATATAATACTTCCATCTATTCCAAAATGATCAATTATATAATAAATTGAAATATCGTCGACATGCCATTCTCACTTAGCTATCACTATATTGATAAGCTTGATGCTATCAGACAGTTTTTCTCTACCCATTATTTCAGTTTACTTCAGTTTTTTCCTCAAACAAACCAAAACAGAGATGATAAATTAAAGCGACAGATGAATAAATTTGTAGAAGTTTGATTGAAAGCGAAAAGAAGTTTTTCTCGCTATCTCATAAAGGAGAATTCCTTTTAGCAGTCAGATTTGCAAATATTGATATTGGATAATAAAAGTTATTAAAAATATAAATTTCAAGTTCCAAAAATGAAAATGCTTTGCAGGCTTTTGATGCTTAATTGTTTCTTTCGTTGACAAATATTCAGAATTAGTTGAGAATAAGAAAATGTTCTCCAGAAAAATATTTTTCCCCTTTCAAATGAAGTAGCATAAATGTCACTAAAATAGACTGAATTAATGTTAATTGATATTCTTGGCAGTAAATAGTTACTATTTGTAATAAACTTGCGAATTATAAAAAAAAAACCAAAAAATGCTTACAAATCGTTGATTTATTTAAACTATAAAATATCATTAACTACCTTTCTCTTAATTACTATATCACTGTCCCCTCTCTTTTTTCCTCTCTTCTTCTTCTCGAAGAAGGGAGCAGATTGAATCCATAAATATTTTCATAAAGATTTTATCAATCGACCATTTCAAGTGCACTACAAATTTTTATTATTTCTTCCACATCTATATTCTTCAAATGCTTCAAAAAACATTTTTCTGGCGGTTTTTATACAAAGTGATTTCTTACTATACCTGCTTACCTTTGCTAAATGTTGCCGCCTTTCAGGTTCTCATTACATTTTGGCATATTTGGACAATAATTAGCACCTTCCCTGTCTTTCGATGCAATAACTATGATTCATTTGGAGGCAATAATTTAAAATAAATTAATTTATAGCCACAAAAGTTAATTTCATATTTATAAAAAAAAGAAAATTGCGAAAATAATCTCATACTCTGAATATGTAACTCCTGCTGTTACCTTTAACCTCTCCCAGAAAGTAATTAGTATCTTCCAGATCGCATCAAGCTTATCTGTCTTTTTTACATTCAACTTCAAAGTACTTTCATAGTAGGTGGTATATGATAACACCTGATGCCATCCTGGCGAAGCATTGTCACCATTTAGCAGCATACTAGATTTTGTTAATTGAAGTCAGAACTGATCTATTTGATGTTTCTAAGATGCCAATTTATTAATTACATTTTAAACGTGGCATCCATAATGGAGGAAAAACGTAAAGATTGCGAATGAGGACTTGAAATAATATCTCCATAAAAGTTATATGAACAATTAGAGTGTCATTATTATTTTACAGATTTTAAAAAATAAATTTGCATTTTCATAATGAAGTACTACACAGTTATTGAGCAAATTTAATTATTAAATAATCTATCTAAATTTTCAACTGAAATATTGGGAAAACTTCGAATTCTATCAAATCATCTCTGATTGATCATTATTGTAAACAAAATGCTTTTTTTAATATCGATTGCACTCAAAATCGCAACTTGATTCTTTCTTGAAATATTTGAAAATAAAACCGAAAAATAAACTTTAATCAAGATGAGATTTAGTTTAGATCTATTATGCCGCTGAAAATATGCTGATGTATCATTTCCTTTTTAAAAATTAATATTGGTTACAATTCACTGCCTTCTTGTGATCATAATTAAATAACTTATCAAATTCAAATGAATCGGGTTTGGTCCATTACACGGCACTTGAATATCAATCAAAATGAGAAAGATAAAAAAGGATTTCACGACTGCAAATCGAGAATGATTGGCAGGAACAGAGGTAATGAAGTACAAGTGACAATCAACCAATCACACAGTAAGATGATACCATCGGAAGAATTATCAGAACTAATTGATATATTTAGAGTTAAGCTGTCCGTAACTGTCTACTTATCTTTAGATTGTCATCTCCTACTTGTCCGTCTTCTTCTATCGTTTGTTCATCCATTTATCTATCTGCCGTTGATATTCTTTAGCAATTATAGCTGAATTTATCAGTTATTTTACTACGACAAAACTTTATTAATGCTACTTTTCAGGATTAAGGCAAAACGTAATGAAGACTTTACTAAGAAAAATAAAAACAAAAGTAAACTGCAATACTATATTGGAATTGTTTTTGGAATGTTAAGAATTGGTCACAAGAAATGAATTAAGATACAGACGATAAGGTGGACTACGAAAAAAAGAATTTTCAGTATCTTTTAAGTGATTATTGATTTAGAAGAAATTTGTCACTTTCTCCAAAAAACCAATTCTATTTTTGAGTGATCTTTTTCAAATCTTATTTTTTAGCCGGACAGACATTAAGGCTTAAATGTTGAGCAATGATGCGCGCTTTATTTTTATGTGTTAAATTTTCAGAGCAAATCGATGAGATAGTCTACTTTTATTAAATGGGATGTGAATAACTACCATTGAAAATAACGACAAAGATTAGAAATGATCGATGGAAAAAGAATTTTGCAAAAATCCTAAATTTTCAAAATTATCTATATTTGCTTTTCTTTCCTGTCCGTTCCCGTTTCTCGGCTTCCTAAAAAGACTAGCAAACTAACATCTTAACATCAAAAACAATAAAAGGAAGTAGAAGGAAGGAATGAGATAACAAAGTTTTTTATGAATTCAAATAAGCCGTTCTAAATCAATAATACACTTAGAAAATTAACGGGTATGCAGTGAATGATTTCAATGGATGATCTAATTCTTGATTTAAAAAAAGTGATAGCATTAGGGTGATAAGAATTGATAGTCTTTTTTTTTTTTTTTTAGAATTAAAGTGTTAATGTTTGTCTCATTCATTTCTTTCATCAACGAGGAGATGCTGATGATTAAGACTTCTTGAAAATCTTAACAGTTGTTGTGTGACTTATCAATTTGGTTTGGAATTCAATCTGCAAATAAATTCTGAGTAACATGGACTTCGTCAGTTGCAAGATAAGATGACCATTGAGAAAATATTATTTACTGTTTGTGAACTTGAAAGAACAAAACTTTGGCTATTATTATTTAGGTTTGTTTTGCAACTTGATAGAGTTGGTGATCGAATTTTGTTCTATTTAACAACATGTGATGCTTTTTGTCACTATGCTCTGTTTCAAATCACTAATTTTGCAGTACAGTTTTATTTCAAGCTTGAGCATCTCTTCAATAGAGAAATGAAATTGAAAGTGAAAAGATAAGAGAATATTTATCATCTAAAGCAGTGCGTGCATTTGATGTCACAAAGCAATTGGATTCTCCGATGAGGCTAACTGCCATCAGAAGGTTAGAATCCATCACTCATATGAAAGCGAATTAATTTAGGCAACTATTCGCCTCATACCAAAATGGCCTCTTTTCCACAAATGGTTTCTTTCATTTGACACACATTAATTCTGATCGGTTTTCAACAAGAAACGAGAAAGATAAATGAATGAAAAACTCATGAAATAACATGAAGGCGATGTCTAAAGCAATGCTCAGCAGTATTTCCATGAAAATTAAAATTGGATTAAAAAAGCAACAGCTTAAGGAGCTGAAAAATAGCTGAAATTTGTTTTTTCCACGCTGCGAATCCTGCAATCTTAATACTCTCAGTTGCTCCATCTCTAATTTTGGCTTCTGTGAAGTCCATTGTCAAAGACTTATGAAAGACTATTACCTTGTCGCAACAAAAACACAGCTTCATCAGTTTATAGCTTATTTCGAAGAAATGATATATTTATCACTTACTTAATATACTAAAATTGGTCCAAAGAAGTGAAATGATTTCGAATTACTTTAATCCTCGGTAATCTGACTGATTCGTTTGACAATATATATATGTCATGAAGAAATTAATTATTTAACTGCACTTTGAAAGTGTGCATAACAATGATTATTAAAGACATTACGGAAAAAGATTTGAACTTCGATTAGATAGAATAAAAATGAGAGAACTGATGAATTAACAGTTCTCAATAACTGTTGCAATTTTAAACTGCAATTCACTTTGATACTTTCTTATTTGAAGTATTGGATATGAAATCAACTAATTAAATTAGGTCATGGATTTGGTTAAAAATGAATGAACATTTAATCAATTGTATCGCTAGAATGCTCATTCTTAATTGAACAATATATTTTTTGAATATTTTATTCAATTTCAACTTCAATGTAACTTATTGTTTCTGTTTTTCTTATTGCTTAAACTGTCAACTTTACTTAGTGACGTCAAGAGTTCAATGAATTTAAATTAAATTACATTTCAAAGATCTTTAAATGGCAAACATCATAGATGCTCTATTTTATTCCGATTAGAATTCTACCACATCATTCAGCAATTATATTAAAAAACATAATAAAAACAAAAATTCTGGTTTTGCTTTATTTTTATTGTATTTTCTTATTGCACAAAGTTTTTTTTCTTTTTTTTTTTTTGAAATATTAATGATCACTGCTCAATTTCCATAGATTTTTGGAAAATTTTGTTAGCTATTGATTGATAAGATGGATTTTTCAAGATATCACAATCTCCAAGGTCAATACTCGACTTTTTAGATTATTGACCTGCTTACATCTTCATCTACCACGAATAATGTACAAATCAAACATAAATTTTATGACATAATTTAACACTTACTCAAAAATCACAAATTTGCGTAATATTTTGTTCATAAATTCCTGGAAATTACATTCATTATTCCATTGTTCTTGCTCCACCATAACAGTGGAGTTTCTTTTTAGGAGTTTATTCAAATTATTTAGTCTTTAAGATTTTACGTAACTTCTGTTGGCTTGAATAGAAATTTTTCAAAAGTATGGAACAAGAGGAGCTGACGTATTCCATTTTTGATTAATTGTATATTTGGTGAATTATTCAAGAATTCCAAAAAAATTCTCAAGAATTCCTGATACCATCTCCAAGATGAATGATAACTTCAATAATTATAATGAACAAATAAATGCTGGTTTGATCATTATAATTATCGCCATGCATCTTGGGGACGATATTAGGAATTCTTGAAAAATTTTTATATCCGTCTGATCCTCGTTTACTTTCTTTCTTAATTCAAATATTATCATCATTAAGACTGAACAAATACGACTGATAAAGATGTCAAAAATCCCTTGATATGGAGAAATAAAAGATAGAATCGTGAAGTAAAGATATTTACTCAACTCAGCCTACCACTCTGTTCATCTCTTCTTTTTTTTCATTAAATGCTAGGCATCAGAAGTTGCAAGGACTTCTGAATCATTTGCCTTATATTTCAATCACTACTTTTATATTTTTAAGTATCCATTGCAAGGAACAAAAGGAGAGCAACAGAGGTAAATGTGTATTTCAACTATCTGTCATTATCATTCTTTCTATCTGTTGAAAGTATATATTATAGATGATCGGCTATCGATCAAAAATTCTCTTTTTGTGTTCATTAACTCATTATTCGGCACAATCATATCCTTCATTATTATCATTTTGATCAGTTTGGGGATATGACTGAAAGTTACACGAAAAATGTTAACTGTATTATCCTGCAGTATCCATATCAAACAAATGAATCTTCTATAGAAATATCAATGATTCATTAAGACCAGTAATTTTCAATGATTCACTCAGCTTAATCAATAAAGTAAAGATTATGAGTAAACTGTTCGCAGATTCTATGAGACACTTTTTTTGTTGTTTTGTAGGGAAATAATATGTAAAAAGGCCAGCAGCTTTTGAGTCTGCCGAAAAGTTATCTGCACAGATAATTATCACTTATCAGTTATAAAGCTGTAAGGATTATTCACTTCAATTAAATAATATCCAGAACGAGTTGCTCTGAATTTTCTTCTTCTCTTTTCTTACTATTCAGATTACTTCAATATTAGCTTAATTACAAGAAATGGGGCATTAGTTAGTTAAAATATCCCAGTGAATGATGAACTGTGTGAATTTTCAAGCAAACATTAAGAAATAAAAGGGACGAAACGATGGATGAAATTAGCGAAGATCTAGCAATGCTTGATAAAATGAAAGTCGTTATGGGTCAAGCAAAGGAAAAGCAATTCGGCACAAAATTTCTGATGAATTTTAGTCTCAATAATGTGCTTTCAAAAGTAAGTGCTCATGAAGTTGCTCTATTTATCCAATCGAAATCTTTATTTATCTGTTAAACCTAAATTGTTTGCAAATAAATAAATTTTATCAGAATGAATCAGAGCAAAATGTAAAATAAAGAAAGATATCAAATTACAGCTTTACACATAACTTTAATTTTGCAAATTATAATAGCTATACATTAGAACAAAATAACTGTTATGAAAGCAAAGATGCACAACACGGAGATTTTTTATGAATCGATCGGCTACAGCAATAAATTGTGAAGTTTCATCATCTGTTTGCATAATTTTCGAAGAATTATTAAAAGTTAACATAAAATTGAAAAAAATTGTTTAATGTTATTATTACTTTAATTTGATAAATTAAAAAATTTGACAGTATCAGTCGATTTCAGAAGCTAATTAAAAAATTAACAAATTTGGACAAAAATTACTTCAAGAAAAGAAGCAAATGGAAGTAAGCAGGTAAATTCTTCATATAATAAGTTTTGTTTGCGATTTTTTAAACTAAAATTGTGTGGCTAAGAAATAAGTGCGAATAGATAAAATAAAACGATCTTTTATTATTGCGTTGTATCGCTTTGTTTGGATGGAGATTTGATGGATTAATCTTATTAAAATCCTAGCATTTTCTGTCACTCAAAAGTTTCTTAATCAATTTCATCAAGATTTAGCGCATTACTCCTTGTTATGCCTATTTTCAATTCGATTTATCCATATCACATAAAGTACATATTAGTAAGACGAAATGCGTCAAGATCAACTATTCAAACCATTTTCTAAAAAAGTTTTAACATTAAGCTAAATTATAAAATGTCCCTAACAATTCTTATGATCATTCATTTATTAAGAAATGTTTATTAAGATCTTTAATTATTAAAATATTTTTCAAAACAAAAAACTATCAAGAACACAAGAAGTTGTGATTACTTAGATTAGATGAATAAATTTATGAAAAAGGATTGCTTTTTGAAATATCAAAAAGAAACGATTTAATGAATTTGAACCATTCATCAAAAAAGCCTTACGCAACTTGATGACGAAACATTTGAAGTGTGAATAATGGCTTGTCAGCTGATATTTTTCTTTATCAAAGAATTTTCGCATTTTAGACATTTGCTTCAAAATTCAAAATATTTTAAAAGTTATTCGAAAAAGATTTGGTGAATTAAATTGTAGAATCCAGCTATGATGCCAAAATTTCAAGAGCAAACTGAGTAAGAAAAAAATATAATAAATATTGATTGGTGGATATATTGATTTTTTGTTAACAGTCAGAAGAGCCAATGATAACCAAGAAACACGTCTCAATTCTATAAAAACTTCTAGCGATCGAATAACTGAAATGTTGCGTCATCAGAGAAAATCAATTCTTCCATTATTTAATTTTTTTTTCTCGGTTTTCTCGGATTAATTATCGATTTTGAGACCCATCATAGAAGACAACTAGCCAAATTCTACAGATTCTTATGATACCAAAATGCAATCCTCACCAAGTAGAGAAACATTCGTCAAGTACCAACGACCATATCTATAGCAATTAAAAGTGATGTAAAAAAGAAATATCTTTGGAAGCTACCAAAACTACTGTAATAAAGTCAATAACGAGCAAAAAAAAAGCCCAAAAAGTTTTCTGGAGAAGGAAGCAGTAATTCCAAAATTGTCCTCAAATTTATGGCCACTTTTGCTAAGTTCATCGACAAAACAAGAAACTTGAATCCATCATTGTAATATCGGAATTTAATGACAAATCATCACTAGAACATAGTACACAATCAATAGTAAAACAAAAAGTGAAGAGAAGAAAAAAATGTTAGCAAAGTTTTTATAAATAATTAAATGCATTTGAATTAGGAATAATTTTTTGCAAATTTTTACTATCTTGTTATCAACTACTACTCATCATCTATCTTTTTATCAACTAATCACTTTCTATTTATTAAAGCGTAATTAGAAATTTATCATTCCATCTTAAAAACGATGCCATACCATTGTTTAAATTTCCATGAAAAGTTGGAAATTATTGAAGACATCACTGTTTTTAATAAACGTCCAACAATAATTTACTGTTAGACATCTATTAAACGAAAAATAAACAAAAAAAAATAACAATAATTAATTAATTTAACAATTATTTATTGAAATATTCGGTTTCTCGGATGCTTATAAACTAATATTTCATAATGATCAAGTTACAACTGAAAAATTTTGAGCATTTAATTCCAAAAAAATTTGTATAGATGAAATATTTATTAATTTCAATAATTCGAAATTATCAGAATCTACTATTTCTTTTAAACTTATTTGATTTATGTCTGAAACTTTTTTCATGAAAAATTCAGATTATATTATCTTCATAAATTAAAAATTTCAATTGATTAACCTTTTAGAAACTTTTCCTTGGAGGAAGAGGATCAGAAAACAATTATCTAAAAGTTCTCGTGATAACTCAAAGCTACAAAGAAAATTGATAAAGAGATAGAAAACAACAATGAACTTAAAGGAAATAATGATAAAACATAAAAATAGTGCTTAGAATGAAACCAGTTTATTGTTTATAATTATTTTGTTGATTTTCAAATTTAAAAGGACTGAAAAAAACCATTTTTAAGAAAATTTATGCCGAGACTCATTTGAATGTCTTAACACGAAAGGTATGCGTTAAACAATCTTCCATTGTTGTTAAATTGTTGTTTCCTTGTCAGGTTTTTACCAAGTTTAAGTTTATTTACCCAAGTTCAATAGATGTGACTTTGAATGTATCAACAAACTGGGACATATTAAATCAAAGTAAAAAGTGATTAGAAAGTTATGGACAATGGAAGTCTTTTGAAACCATTTTTAAAAATCTCAAAGTAATTTTTGAAAAAATGATCGATTTTCAAATCAAATCCTTTATTCTTACCCCACTGCAAAAATTCTGGATTAGTCTAGGATTCTGCATCTCTATGAATAAAAATTCTATATAGATTTAGAATTCTGTATTTTTATCAACAAAAAAGAAATTAAAATGCAATAAAGTCCTTTTAGTTTAGTTTTTATAGTCAACTTTAAAAGCAATTTTATTAATCACATAAGCTATCTATAAATAAGTCTAAGAAACCTCAATATCTGAAAAGAATTATCAATTTAAAATCACTTTTAAGCCTGAGCTATTGTGAGTCGAGTTAAGAGTTGGTTTTTTAGAAATTCAAAAAATGAGTAAAGACTCAGAAAATGAGTACAAAAATTAAAAATATTTTCTTTTTCATTTCGAAACAATAAATTTTCTAGAAAAATTTATGGGTTTATCGAACGTTTTTATCAACTCTAATTAGACATTACAACTTACAACTACGAATTGCTAGGCGTGGTTGAGGAGAGATAATTAAAACGAGAAAATTTTTGTTAAATACCATGTCTGAATTCAATGACATGCGTCGGTCAAATGAGACATTTCCGCAAAATTACAAAAACAATCATTGTATTAAAAAAGTGCAATAAATCTTCGGGATGATTTGAGCAGCGAAAATTCTGTAGAATTTTGTTCAAGTTAGTAATCAATTTTAAGAAAAAACAATAAATTTTCCTCGAAATATTTGACTATGAAACAGTTTTCAAATGAATGATTTACACGTTCATGGGGAAATTGAACTTGATTACAAAGTTAAAATTTCGTCCGAAATAATCTAATACAATGTTACATGTATTTCAGAAATTTGATTTCATCGCTAATTCAAGTATTGCGACAAGCTATTTTGAAATCTGCGCAATTTCGTAGTTTGTAATTTTGTGAAATAACCATTCTATGGTTTTAAATTTTACAATTTGCTACTTCATCCAGATTTCTTTTAATTCGTAAATTCTAAAAACTTATAACCCTTTTTGATAGCAGAATGAAACTACCAGTGCAAAATCTAAGGCATTCAACAGTGCTGATGACAAGAATGTGACAAAAACAGACATATATGAACAAGTAAAAAATGTGGACTGTACAATGATGAGCTACCGTATACCTCTAGAAATACAGGGTAACTCCACCTCTACTCCTCTTAATATTTAGACATTACACCTGTCGTGATGTAATTCAGATGCAGCTTGCAAATCTAATTGAGATATCATTGATTAGCACTCTGAAAAATAAAATTTAAAATTATCAATCTTTTAACATTCATATGACCCGGTTGTTGAACCTGGGCAACAATCAATCAATCAAGCAGCAATCAGCGATCAGTACTACTAAATATTGATCGCAAATTATGGGTTAATAGACGAAAAGAATAAATTATGATTAAATTTAACTAATTTTGAATAGCATAAGAATGGCTGGAAATTATGATATTCTTTTGCAGATAGTTATTGCTGAGCCACATTTAAAACAGTTCTGTAAGTGATAAGCGATACATCCTGGGGAATCCGCTTTCTGATCGATGAGGAATTTGTCACGGATGAATCCCGGTTTATTGATACAAAAACATTTTCAAATACATGTTTTTGTATCGTAAAACCGAAATACTTCTGTGATACATCATTCAGTATGAATTCGAAACACAATTCATTCGAATTCACTTGGATGAATTCGAAACTCGATCTTCCTCATTCACAGAATTATTCCTTGACATTGGAGTTTTCTTATCAGTAAACATTCACTGAAAAAGATCATCAGAATTATTATAATGAGTTGTCGGTTCAGATAACTATATTGCTTTTGAAATATAATTGAACCAACTTTTCCCGCAACTTTTTATCATAAATTGAATTATTTGATATTATGGCAACAGAATCAAGGAATACAGCACTTTGGGAAACGCTTTTCAGAAGCTGTCAACAACTTCTGGAACATCCGAAAATTTTTGATCTTTGAAATTTCCGTTTTCATTTTTTTTTTTCTAAAATAATATCACCAAGGATATGAAAGAAATGAAATTAAAGTAGTGATTAATTTAAAAGTTAAAGAAACACCAAACTTGATTTTCAATGAAACAAGTAAATAGCTTGAAGTGATTTATATATAGATGTGTCTAATTACCTATTTATGAACTACAAACAAAATGACATACCACTAAGCCAGGTAAAAGCATGTAAATTTGACGACTTCTGCCTCTCAATCTTCTCTCAAGTCGTTAAGTAGTAATATTTCAGCTTGTTTCTGAAGGGTAGGAAGACGAATGACGAAGGATTAGTACTACTGTATGACGACAAAGAAGCCCTTAAATACTTCAAGACTAGAACTACTTTGCACTAAACACCAGGTGGGTGCTTTGTCGTCAGATACTGTAATTCGCCCATTCAATAATTGCTGCAGATTTCCATATTCAAATTATATTATTTATGAGTAGTTGTTCATTAATAGAGCACCAATTGTTGTGCTGGAAAAGTCTCAATTTTTAACTATGTTGCATCAACAGATTTAAGCTTTTACGATAAATGAATGATGAATTTTATATTATAGTTGGAAATCAGAATAATTTGTGCCAGTCAGCTTATTTATGATGTCTAATACATATAAAAGTTTAGATTGTCTGAACTAAAGTAGAAGTTTTTGAGATCAAAAGAATTTTTAAATGCAAACTTCTTTATCTCTGTTTCAAATTTTCTTGATAATTTGAGCAAAATCATCCATAATATCACTAAATTTCGTCTTTTATACATATTATCAAAGTTCAATTTCAGTTATTATGAAATTAAGCAATTTCGATTATTTCACTTATTTACTGGTTCCAAATCTTGTCATCTGCATATAAAATTTTAATTCTACCGAATCTCAAATTATTTATTGCCATATATATTTAATAAAACTAAACTTCTAACCAAATCTGAAATGCATCGAAAATTTTATCCATTAACAATTAAGGATATGCTATCGATGCTCAGCAAGAGGCCAAAAAACTTTTTTTCAGTGGGATGGAAAGAATAATTACTGTAACTTCCAGCTGAGAACGAAAAAGATCGCTTTAACATGATAATTTATTTGATCTTCCAAGCGATCATTTTTGACTTCTGTGACACTTTATTTTTTTTACAATATATGAATCTTTATAAAAATGCCTTAAATTCTAGTTTTAAAAAGCCAGATGTTGGTCGATTTTATCAAACTATCAATTCATTCCTGAAATTTTTAATTATGCGCCCTCAAATTTGGGACTATAATTTAATAAAAACTTATGTACTTTTCGTAAACTTGAAATGATTTCAATATTCATTTGTCTTTTTAAAATTGCTCAAAAAAGCAACAAAAAAATGACAAAAAATAAAAAAACAAAAAAAGATTCAACTGAAACATCTATAATTTGATATGCATTAGATTAGATTACCAGATCTAATGTTTCATTATTTTACAGTACTGATCGATTAAGGCATCATCTATTCTTCCTGCACTAAAATGGTAAAATACTTCTGATTATTCTCAGAGTCTATTCCGCATAAAATAAACTTTATTACTGACATGACTGCCCTTAGAATATAAGTTTTTTTATATATTCCGGATTTTTACAGCACTCCACACTTATTAATTATTTTTAATATAACTAAAATCTAGTCTCATTTATTGATCGCTTTTTGAAAACGAAGTTCATAAAACAGACCATTACTATCTAAACTTTCTGTTATAATTATTTTCTGATTAAGTGATTTCAGATTTCATTCCATACACAAGAAGTGTCGATAATAACAGAAAATAAAATAATTATTTTCTGAGTAATGCAATTTGGATATTCAAATTCGATGAATTAACATTGGAAATCATATCGCTAATTTTAAATTAGTGCCCAAACATTGCTAAATTTGAGGATTCGATTATTTTTAGATTATACTTTGATCGCGAAATTAGCGACTTCACTTTGCTTGCTGTGCTTTCGAAGAATCATCTAATTTAAAAATTGCGACCATTAAAGATCAACCTCTGTATATCAGATCTAATATTTTTTAAAATTTAATTAAGGAAGGCAACTTCTGCTCGCTGTCTTTCTCCCAATCCATGGAAGAAAGTGAAATACGCTTCTATGCAAAATTAAGTTCATCAAATGTTATCCACGCACTGATTAAGACAAAAATTACTCTTTGCTTATTCATATTTTTGTTCATGAACCGAACCCCGAGATAACATCTTGAATGCTATGGATGCACGTATTTTAACAAACGTATTTTCATGTTTGTCCCAGGAATTTTTTCATCCGTCTATACTAACTTCCTGTCTAAAACAGCACGCTTTTAATGTGAACTTTATCAAAAGGTGTAGTAAATAAGATGTGAACTAGTTGTTTTCACTTTAATTGGCATTTCAGTTCGATACAGTAAGAATGAGGTTAACGTGAAGTAAAGTATGTATTTTCACGTATGCAAATACTTTCACTGATTATTTTGCTGATTTTTGATTCCTTCATTTTACTGTCATTTTATGTAAACATTCATATAGATTCTTCAATAAAATCTGCTGATACGTTTGATGCATATTATAAAATGCAATAACATGAAATTTTATAATAGATTGAAATTGCAGTTCTCCCTTATTGCAACATTTATCCACTAAGCAATTTACCAATATTTAATTATCGCTCGTTTTCTTTTCTAAAAAGTAGAGTGTGTTTTTGAGTAATAATCTTATTTCTATCAAAACACTAATTTATAATTCACAAGGAGAATGAAATGTAAATGTTCATCATATCTTTGCTAGATTTAATCATTGATTAACAGCAAATGATGTGTCGCAAGAAACTGGCCTATATTTAATGCACTGTTGCGTTTTATACCGACCTGCATAGTATCATGTTTAAGTCAGAAAGAATATTTTATTTTTTGATATTTAAAATCATTTTTCTAATCACAGTTCGATTTATTAAAAATATTGATTTCCTATAGTCGTGAATTTCAATAAATAGCTTCCCGAGATCTATTTTAATCAAAAGAGATGTAAATTAATTTTCTTTTCTTTGACTAGATCTCGTTAACTGATTCGTCCTATAAAAATAGAAGTAAAAAATCTTAGCCATGAGTGTTAATCTGATATGTCGGTGAAATCCATTCGAAAATTGCAATTTTTAAATTCTGTAAAATATATCTCGCAGATACATATGAAAGTTATCGAGTGAAAAATGGTGAAAAATTTTAATTAAAAAAAAAAAAAAATATTCGTCATGAATTGCATGCTTCTCAATTTTCAGGAACACAGACGGATACAACAAAAAAATTAACGAGAAATGTTGCATTTTTAGCGAAGAGATATCTAATTTATTTTTTTAATGGATTCGCATTCATTAGTTTCCTGATTAACGAACTTCCTAAAAAAGTCAAAGCGATCAATAGTCTGCAAATTAATCTTCGCTTTCAAGTGTCAACTTTTTTGGGATAGAATAAAATGAACTTTTTTATTGTCGGAGGACACGTTATTATCAGACGGTCACGAATAAAAGGCAAAATAGACATCCACAATAAAGTTTCAATTCCATCAGCTTTAAGTTAAGAAATCCTAACTAAGCCTTCAGATAGTTCTAAGACTTTTAATACAGCAAAATAGTTCCGTATTCTAATACAGTAAAATTTGACCGATATCTCTGCAGAGATTTGTAAAGAAAAATGCGCAATTTTAATAGCTGAAACTATATTATTTTTTTTATTTGATGCAAATATTTACGATATCAGCGACTGATATATCACCAGACCTTCTGTCTCCTTATCATTATCGATCAGAACTGATATTTTTACTAGGGAAACTTAAAAATGTAAGCAATGTCCTAAATGCATGCGAAACTTCGATAAAAAAATCTTCCGAAAAATTTCCCAAAAACTTTCGAATTTGTACCACTGTATCGAGAACGAAATGAATATGTTGACATTATGTTGTAACTCAGGCAAATGTTCTCCTTAAATGAAATAAATGCTCCTGAATTGATTAAAAAAATGACAAAGATTGAATTAAAAACAAACTTTTTTAATGCTTGAGGTGATGAAAAAAGATTTTTCTTAGATTATGTTTATCGCTATGACAAATAATTAGAAAAAGATTCTTAAATATCTTCACATTTTTCGTAGGAAAATCTAACAATTATTTTTCAAAAAATATTTATTAGATTCTCATAGAAAAATGCAAACTATAGAATTATTGCCAGATTCAAAATAATACCGCTTCTCGGTATTTTGCATTTCTGATCTTTAAAAGCTTGCAAAAAAAAAAATTTTAAAAATGAGATTTTATATTTTCATCGAAGTGTATATCAAAGCACATAAGAAAATAAATTTGCCGTGTTGTAAATTAGATTTCTCAATGTTCAAGTGTATATCGTCACTTTAAATGTTGACTCTTTATTTTTGCCTTAATCAATTAAATTTTCCTACATTTTTCAGATTTTAACTTCGGTTCGGAATTATTCCCAATTAAATCTTATTTTGCTTTATTTCCTTGGTTTTTGAACCACCTTACCACAGAATAAATCATTGATGCTGGAAAATACGTGCACTTTATTATTTTTAATTTATTAATCAAATAAGTGGCAGAATTTCATATTAATTATATGACAGCAAATCACTTTCTTTATCAAATAGGAAAATTTTCCGACTTAACTAATTGTTTCAAATTGCCTTCAATTATTTTCTAAAATTTCTTCAGAAATTTAGATTCAAAAAAAAAAAAAAAAAAAAAAAAAAAAGGAGAAGAGTCTGCAGGTTATATAAATGATTTGCATTACAGGGCATGCAATTCAATAATTATAATTAGAAGAGCTTCAGACAAATAAATTTCAAAAATTTAGTTCATTTCTCGTCAAATTCTATTCGATATCATAGCCGGCTCTTATACATCATTCATTTAATCCTCTTTTTTGTTTCTTTCATAAATTCAAATATACTATGACAACTTCCTACATAAGTTTAAGCAGTTGCATATCGGGACATAGAAGTGGCACAGGCCGTCTTGCTTTCTGGAAATTGTCAAATCGAAATTGGTCGTCAGAAGATTGTTCGTTCTGTTTAGTGTATTAAAGGGTGTTTATTGCAGATTTTTTGGACGTCGAGAGCGATGAGAAAATATCATTGGTTATCTCTGCAAAGTTTGTTCCGTTATTCCGTGGATGATTTGTTTGTTCAAAGTGAATAAAGTATACCAATCGATAGAAGACTGATGGATCCTGGGGCTCTTCTGGTGATTCTTTTCATTTGAATACTATATAATAATGCCTAGCTGGAGATCCATTCATCTTCATGGCATGCACCCATTTATACTTCAGTTATATTCCATTACTTAATCTTTATTTCTGCTGAACAACGCAAATCATTAGCACTGTCGGAAGATGTTTTTTTTTTTTTTTTCTTTTCATATACATCTTCGGAACATATTGTTTCTTTTCCGAAGGATATCCACCATTTTATCTCCAAATTTTCTTATTATCAAGAATATTTCATTTTATTTAAATCGATTCCTTTCATCGGTTTTGACTTTCGTTCGAAATTATTTTGTTATTGACGATATAGTTTTTGCAACCATTTTAGTTTGGTTCTTCTTTTAAGTTACACATTCATCTAAACATCAATTTAGTAAATTATCCTTTGATTGGTATAGGTACTAAATTTTAATACGATTTGTTTTTACTTAACATGTCCGCCTTTTTTTCATAAGTACATTTCCCATATTAAACTTCAACAAATTCATTTTTAGCTATCATTGAATTTCGAATTTTCAATATTGATTTTATAAGAACTGATTTTATCTGCAGACCTTAAATTTTTCGAAGTTGTTTGAGAATCTATAAGCACTTAGATTTATATAGAAATCTCTTGTATAAAGTTTTGATGCCAAATATACTCAACTCTCTTTCGGAAGTATTTTCCCGCACTTGAAAAATTTTCATTTCTTCGTAAGATTTGTTATACTCCGAATGATACGATTTAAGGAAGCTATTAGGTTTTTTTTTCTTTCCTTTAGAATCCATTAAATTAACTGATTAATCTTCAAAAATTTTGTAAACAAGAAATGTGTGTGCAATAGTCAATCTTATAGTAACTTTAATTTTTTATTGTGTTGTTTCCTATTCTCAAATTAATCTCTTATTTTTAGAGAGAATTGAATAATTCATAAATGGTCGTTTATCTTTTATGGAAAAAATCACGTCATTTCGAAAATTGCTTCATCATTTTCATTTTCTCTTTTTTTTTTTTAAATCATGCCTAATGTGTTATTCATTTAAATGGATATGTAAAAATCATTTAAATGAATATGTAAAGATCATATTTAGTGATAAGAAATAATCGAAATTTGTGTTACTCATTTAGATGGATATGCAAAGATCATTTAGATGCATATTTAATGATAAGTGAAATTCCAAGCCCAGTTGAATGAAAATATGCATAGGAATTGAAATGCAAGCTTCAGTTTCTTCGAAAAGCTTTCTTTTAAGATCAACTGTTTTTATTATAGTCTTTTTTTTTTCATAAAACTGCCAAGCATAATGATTTTAATTTGTTTGAAAGCAATGAATTGGATTTAATTGAACTTCAAGCGTAGATTCGGTATATACTTACAATATATCCGCACATACGTACAAGTCGAAATGCATTTAGTTTTCATTATTTTCTATTATTTCGCTTTCCTGGTCTGTTAAAGAGAAAATCGAAAAAACATTGTTTCTTGATTTATATATATGGACAAACTTCTTAGAATTATGCGTAACAAATAATAATACTCACGACAGAATTTCATAAATTTCAAATATTGAAGTGAGTTAAGTATGAGATTTGGTTGCTGCCACTAACAAGCAACTTACTGTTTTTGCATTATTTCTTATCAGCCCTTTCTAAAAAAATAATCATTATTGTCAGATAGTATACTGTTAAGTTTTTTGAGTCCATTGAAAGAGAATCCGGGCTTTAGATTCTATTTTAAAAATCATTTCAAAATTTCCGATTAGTCCTTCTGATTCGTTTATATCTTTGCAAGTTAGAACGTCAGGTTAGTAACGACTCAGAACTAATTTTTGATGAAATTCCGAATTTATATCAATTATTATTGTGATTATCTCATTCGGTTATGATTGTCTAAAATTTATTTCAAAATTCATAATCATTAATGAGATTATATGGTTCTTTTATCCTAAAAATTAGTTTTAATTATTAGTGTTTGAGAAATTATGTAGATTAAAACGGATTAATGTGAAGCAGATCGTAATGGGTGCTGATCATTTTCAAAATAATCAGTATTCTTGAAAAAAGGACCAAACCAAAGTAAACTAAAATATATCATTCTAAAAGGTTTTTTTTTTTTTTTTTCGCCATGACTGATAATTTTAACGCATTCAATAACCAAGCAGAAAGAAAAATTAGTGGTAGAAAACATGATATGAATATACTCGCTGGGTCGAAAAATATGATTTTTCGGTGATTTTTTCTTTTTACGTTAGTAATGTACTGTTATTATTTAAAAGTGATTCTCACTTAAGAGTGTTATCTCGCATTTAAAATTCTTTTCAAAGCAAAAAGAATTCAAGGAAACAAAGATTCTCCTATCTTTTGTTATTTCCTTGACATTTCTATAATTTTTTGCAAAAAAAAAAAAAAAAAAAAAAAAAAAAAAAAAAAATCACTTTATTAGTCAAGTGCAGTAGTGGTGTTTTTGGTTCCATGTTAAGTAAAGGTCATTCTGTTAGATTTGATAAGCGATAGAGATCGGAAATATTCACTTTTCAATGCATAGAGAAGAGGTTTGACTTTTGAAAGAAAAGTCAACTTTAGCTATGAAAGCGAGGAGGGAGAACTTCATAAGCTGGCCATTGAAAAAAATAAATTATAAGATAGCTGAAAAGAAATTTCATGTGTTAGACTGATTTGGCCTCACATATTAAAAATGCTGCACACACAGTTATTTTATGAATTTATTTATGCATTTAAGTATGTGCAAGCAATTAATTTTAGGTATTAACATGCCTTTTAATCACTAATTTTAGTTATTAACTTGTATGACACATGCTTTTACCAAACCTTGGTATTTTTTATGATGTGAGGTTTATTCGATGATTATCTAATTGAATTCTGCCCCTCACACGCCTGAATAAACCCTTTTTATATATTCATGGGCAGATTGCAAATAGTGGTGGCAAATCTTGACACAATCATTATCCTTAATTCAAAGTTACTTCCTAAATTGACCATAATTCAAACATTCAAGATATACAAACTAGAGCTATTCATTCCTAAGGCTTACATTTTCCAAGCTGTGTTTCAACATCCGATTTTTATTATCTGTCCTCTTTTATTTTTGAAAGTTTTTTTTTTTTTGAATGACTTACCAATTGACAACTTTGAGTTTTAATTTCAATAAAATGATTCAAAAAATTGTTTAGAAAAAGTATGTTATATTTATAATCAGTAAAATTATAAGCACAATTATTTAAAAATTACTCAAAATTTGCCTGCAGCTTTTTATTCGCTTTAGATTATCTATGCCAATATTTTTAAAAGTGTCGGACTTTTATAATTTTTTCTTTTTGTTTGAAAATGGTATAAAAATAATTTTTCTCATTTGTAGTTAATTTATTTTAGATATTAGAAGAATGCGATTCTCCTTCTCCACTGTTGTCCAATTTAAATTGATGCCGTTTTATAAAGCTCTTTTTTCAGTACTTTGTTTCAAATTAGATATTTAGGTTATTATCGTTTGAAAAAGGATATTGAAGTTTAAAACTCATCAAATCTCATTTCTTTCTTCATTATGTCATAAAAATTCTCTGAAGTTACATAGTTCATTAGCCTCATAGATTGCTAAATTGTTAACCAAAAAAAATTTTCGATTTACATTTTAATGTTTAAAAAAAATGGCAGATATATCATTTTAGGGAGCCAAATTTAGTGAAAAATTAACTCTTTTTAAAACATATTCCACAGTAATTTTCTCTTTAGGTCAAAAAATTTTCAGTATATCATTTGGATTTTTGTTATTGAAAAAAGAAAATTATTTGCTCTGATAACATTTTCATCTTATCTCTTCTTGTTCATTATCTACCATAAATTCATGTAACTTTTAGAAATATTGGTGATTTTAATTTTGTATTCATTAATCCATCCACCTTACTTTAATTTTGTCACGCAAAATCATTGGAAATATATGTTGTTAACATGAGATCGAGAGGAAATGGTACCGAATGATGAAAGGAGAATAAACTGTGCTTTACAACGATATGAAAAGAGTACTTTAAGCAATGGTCTTGGTGATTAATAATCGAGTTCCAGCGAATATTTCCGCTTATAGTCGTTTATTCTATGTGAAGTTTCTTATATTCGGAAGTTGCTATGTGCGTCTTTTATCCTACGAATCAATTTCTTACCCTTTTTGCATTAAGTATGGGAAGTTTTTTTGAAACTTTCGTACATTTGATGATTCATTTCATTACACCAAGAATTCAGTGATTTCGGTGTGAAGGAAAGTGTAAAAATATTTTTGTATTTTTGTGTCTTGAAGAGAATGTGTAATTCTTTTTAGATAATATTTGAGCAAATTTGAGTTATGAAACAGAAGGCAGTTTTAATTTCTTGAGGATCTGCCTTGTAAAGCATGTAAGAATTTGCAACTTAATGAAGAAATAGCGATTCTGTAAACGTCTTATTGTTGAAGCATGCAATTATTGTAAGATTTTACTGGACAAGAATTGAGAATAAATAATGGGGTTTTTTGTATTAGTGGATGAAAATGTTATCACTTTAAGAGAATTTTCAAATCGTTTAAGACGAAAATACTACCAGACAACTATAATTTTGATTTAGAAAATTGTTTTTGCTTACGAAAATTTTTTTTGTATCAATTGGAAGTTTTGAAACTGAAAAATTAGAAATAGTTTATAAGTCGTATTTAACATGTAGTTAGCTTCATTTCAGTCATAATGCTACTTACTTGGTTTGTTATAAAAATATTTTGTTATGAAATTATGTTATGCATAAGGTACAGTATTAATCACTTGATTGTGTATTTCATTCTTCTAAAAAATGCAAAATTTCGTCCATAACTTTATTGAATAACATGGAATAATTTAAAGAAAAGAGCACAAATATTAGGTTATATACCTGAATATTTTCAACTGATTAACAGTTGTTCCCAGCATGATTTGCGATTTACCATCTTGAACTTGATATTACTGTTATATTATTCTTATCAACGTGACTTCCGTTACAAAGTAGTTGGTATACTAAATGCAATTCAGTATATCGCTTGATTTTACATTCTTTTTTTTTTGGAAGGATGAAGTTTTTATCATAATTCCGATATTTTTATTTATTGCAGTATTTCGAATCTCTTTTTTCTTATAAAGTTATAGGTTATTTTAATTTATCCAGCCTAATCGTATTGTTATGAATCTGAATTTTTCGATAGTATTGGAATTGAAGTTCGGACAATTTCTCTTGGATAATCTTACGTATGACGTGATGAGCCTTTTTTTTATGACACTTTCTTCTATGGTCGTACAGTTTCACTAAAACTAGAAGGTATCCCTATTGAAAAAATCTCAATGAATCTTAAGGATGTTGATGACACAATCGGTCGACCACAGTACTGTTTAAGAATAATTTCTAAAGTTCCAAAAATATTTATAATTTAGATTTCTGTTCACTTAAGATCTCTAATACTTAAACTTTTGGATATATCGATTTCATCAAATGTCAGGCTTCAAAATATTTGCGCATTAAAAAAAAAGACTTGAATTTCTCGTAATTTCAATCAAAAATTTTTTTTTAGATTTTTTCAAGTACTTTTGTTTATGCCACAAGATTCTTAAGTTCTGAATAGAGTTATATGAGTGGCGCGGACGGTCTTGCCATTAAGACTTACTGCTGATTCCAATACATATTGTTTTGATTCAAATATTAAATATTATTAGTATATGTTGGTGTTTATTTGGCAGCTGAGAATAAATTGATTTTTATGGACTGATTTTATTATATTTGAAATAATTGGAAAAGTTGTTACGAAAAATATTCACTAAAAAGGCAACTGAAGATGGATTTTTGCAAAAGTTAAAAAAATTTTTGAGGTGGAAGACAACTGCCAACCAGGAGAAATCCCGCGCGATGATGGTTTCTTTCTTTGTCTGTTCATTCACCTCTTTTGATTCATTTTTGCGTAAAATTCCTGGATATTATTTTCGTCAAAAGTTTTAATTTAAAATTTGTGAAATTGCACAATTCGCCAAAATTTTTATGGATCGATATTTCCAACATGCTTTGCTCTTTTTTATCGTAAATAGATGTACGATAAAAATATATTTGGAATTTTAGATTTTTGATGTGATTTTTTTCATTTGAAATATATTTGAGATGTCTGAAATGAATTCAAAATTTGTTAGGACAAAATAAATTTTTGATTTCTTGATGATATTATGGAAAGATTTTTCTGCAGTAGCAAATGCTTTGTCATTATATTTTGCATTATTTTTGTTTTTGTTGAATGAGAATTTCTTTTTATTAATCAATTTTCCATAGTTAGCTCCATCTTTACTGTTTCTCTCTCTCTTTATCCGTATAATTATTAATCACTTCATTCTATTTTTTTTTTTTTTTTTTTTTAAAGACGAAATGTATCGAAATTTAACGCATAATTTTGGAGGTTTCCTAATTAGTCATTTTTGAACTCGGTTCAAATTTATTTACTTTTTGGTTTAATCACTAGTTCATCTTCTTATCTCTCTGATTGGTTCTCGATATCGGCGTGGAATTTAGTCACAAGGACAATAATTATTTGTTGCAAACGCTTGTTTCCAAACGATAATCCACACTTCTTAATCCATATTTTTATTTCATATTTTATATTTTTATACATATGAATTTTATGTCTTTTCAGTTTTCAGTTATGAAAGCATAAAATTTTTCAGAAATTTCAAATTTAAAATTGTTTCCTTTAAAAATTTTTAGAACATTGAAATCAAGTTCAGTAACATCAATTCTATATTATATGATTTATTCATCAGCATTTGCCAAGTATTAACTTGATATTCCAACTAGTGCAAGTTCAATAAGCATGCGCCTGCGATTGAAAATTTTCATTCCTTGACACCTTCTTTGTTTTAAACAAAATTTTTATTTTTTTTCGTTTCTTGTTTACTTCTATTTGCGTGTTTTAGATATCATTCAAAAACATTACGGGAACTAATAGTGGCAACAAAGTCTTAAATTCCTTGCGCCTTAAACTCATCATGCACTGGTCATCTCTTTCATTGTTTTCATTCAATTTTCGATTTATTTTTATATTAAAAAAAATGAAAATTTTTTTATTCCTTTGATGCTTGTTAAACTTGCTAATAATTCTTCCGAATGTACTTCATTTTATTTTTCGCCATTTCTGGTTATTATTCAGGATTTTGAGTCAGGTTTTTTTTTCTTTTTTTTCAGAGAATTTTATTGGACATTTGAAATGTTAGTTTGTCCCTTAATGAGTGCCAGAATGAATATACTCTTTCAGCGAGTCATTGCTGTGACAATCAAATAAGCAAGTTTTTGGTTAAATTCGTCATTAATGCCTGTCGTATTATTGATCCCACTCATATAATTGGCTTTTCAGTTGATTTTATTATTTGTTCATTTATAAGATGCTTATCTTATTATTAGTCAATGGCAATTTTGCACTTTGATGATCGAAAAATAATTAAAATTGCAAGTTCGCGAATATCTGATTGAAACAATTCCGCATTTCGAGGGAAGGATTTTCGGATACATTTGCTATGGTAATATGTGCTGTGTTTCTTAAGTAATAACAAAAATTAATTACTCTTTTCAACCATTTACTAATCATTATGAGCATTAGCGGCATTGATTAGTTTCTGATAAAAAAAAAATATGCAATATTATGATCACTGTTTATTGCACCATAATATTTTGTTTTTGAACACATCGGAATTGTGGAGAAAATAACTAAAAAGTGGTTTGTAAAGCAAACAGGCATTCTTTTATGCAAGCTAATAAAATTGCAAACTTGTTTTCATAAAATAAGTTTAAATGAATTTCCGTAAATTTAATAAAAAACATGTGTTTATATCTATTCCTAACTCCTTCATTACTATGTTTATTCGACTATTTATTAGTCTTTTTCTCGATATCTTGTAGTGTAATATAGTTTCTCTTTGTCATGAAATATAAATTTTTGGCCAAATGCTAGAATTATTGCCAAATCCTACAATTATTCATTCAAGTTAACTAGTTTTTGGCCATTCTGAGGCTGGAATTATTGCAAATATTATTAGATAAAGCAAAAAAAAGAAATCAACATTCATGTAATATTACATCTTATATATCGACATTAGAATATATGATTTTTCATGCAATGTGATGTCTTTATCAATCAGCTGACGTAGTTAAGCCTATCTCTGTCCAAAAAAGTTTTTAGGATCCATCTCTTGGCTGATGCTCATCACAGGAAATGTTTTTTGTGAACATTTCCTGTTATCATTTTAGTTATTTATCAACTAATCAGACTATCAGTTAATCTTAATTGGTACTTCTGGTAGAGATTTTATGGAGTTATTGAAATTTTGGGCTTCCAAGTGTCCAAAATAAAGTACATTTTAGGATAAAACAAGTAAATAAATGCACACCTCATTGATTCCTTATCGATAAGAGTTTGAGCTCTATCAAATTTTCTATTTTCAATCTGAAATAATAATTTCATTATTTACACACAGTAAAACAATATGCGTTCATGATACAAATCAAATTTTCCATGAGATAGCAGTTACCAATTCGATCAGATTTCAAAGATTCGATCAGTTTTGAAATTCTTTTATTAGCATTTTTCTGGAAACATGTTTGGTTTTATTTTTAAAGAATCTCTACTTCATCATCGGTGGTAGAAGTTTTTTTTTCTTTTTAAATTGGATGAATGGAAGATGTCACTTTATTTTCTTTCCAGTAAAAGCTTGCATCCACGTTTGTGCTTCATCTGTAATTTCAGTCGCTTTCCGCTTAAAGTAGGAAAAAAATTGAAAGTTAGGTGACAGAAAGGAAAAAGAATGATGAAAAAAAAATCACTTTCAATATTATTCATAAGATATTGGTTTTTATATCCAAAAAAGCTATCCTTTCCACAGCAAAAACAGAATTCGAATCTGTTTTTAGCCTTGCAGATATTATTTTCCACATTTTTAGATGTAATTTTAGGCATATTTGAGTCCATGTCATCTATAAGTGCATTTTCCAATTCGCTATTTTCTCGTGGTCTTTAGACTTAAAAATATCTTTTCCTTTGGTCAATACATTTAAGGAAAGACTAACGATAAGCTTGATTTGGTTGGCTTATAGAAATTCCAGTTTTAATTACGTTTCATAATTATATTGTTGTGCTGTTCTTAATAACAGAAATTCATCAAAATAAATTCTGAAATCATTACCTTCAGTTGAAAACCAAGATTATATTGGTTTCATTGGTTACTCAGACTTCAGTTATCATAAAAATTTTTTGAGTTTTATAAATTTTAGCGTTTGTTATGGGGAACTTTGTGTTTTCTTTTTTTCTAATTCTGTTGTTGCTGCAGAAAAAGTTATTTCAGAGATTGAAATTCGAGACCTTTTTTTGAGCATTTATTCTCTGACGCATGAATAAAAAATATTGTTTGGCTTGATGAATGAGTAATTTTCTATCAGTTTTTGTTTCAGTTATTGATATACTGTACCTATTTAAAACTAAAATCTCATATTTTCATACATCACTGTTATTGATTTATTATCATTTACTAATTCTCAGTTGCTGTATATTGTCACTGTGATTCCAGTGACGATTTTTTATGAGTTAGTATTCTGACTCAATTGCTAAGCTAATTGTCTCATTTAAATCACATTCACAGTCCTAAATTCTTTGCTGTAGGGGGATGTTTCGTTTTTAGAAATTTCCAATTTTTGGCAGAGTAGAATTGTGGAAATGATATAATTTTTAAAAGTATATATCTGTCAATTAGCATGAGATAAATTTCTTGCTTCGGAGATAAACATTCTATTTCTCTTTTGTAGATGGAATACACGGTGACGCAATCAGATTCGATTGAACGGATTGCTGCAGTACATGATTGTACTGTTGGTGAGCTGATGAAGATGAATCGACTTGCTACGCGAATGGTAAATTTAGTATTTTTTTTTTTTTTTGCCTTTGATATTGTAATTTTAAATATTCAGGAGTAGTTTATGAAAGCACTATATCGATCGAGTACGGCTATAAAGATTTGGAATAACATCACTTATTTAAACTTTATGTTTGTTTGATACCTACTTTTGCATATTTAATCTCTAAGGAATCAATTTAATCATCTGGTCGTATTGTTGAAAGGGAAACTACCACTCAGTGTCAAAATATAAAGGGCCGAAAAGACATTACTCAAACTTAGATATTCGAACATCGATAAACTAATCAGTGAATGAATTGAAAACAAGCCATTTTAATTCCTTCTCGAAAAAGAGTAATGCTCATCCTTTTCTGATGTATTGAATATTGCATCAGCATGTATGATGCATTGAATAATAGCATTATACGCAGATTTTGTTTTTAGTAAAAGGTCATGACGATGAAACAGTAAAGATATTCCGATGGTTGTGAAAAATTTAAGAATTCACAGTGGTTTGAAGGATTGTGATTATAATTATTTCCAAATAGCTTAATGATTTTTTTATTTACCCATAACGTTTATTGTATTTCTTTACAAAAATTTTCATGTAAATATGCAACATTTTATAAATTGATAGATGTTAACGTGAGCATTTGAAGATATTCCCTGGGCAAAAACTTCTGGTGCCTAGCCCGATGGATGACGATGATGCATCATCTAATAATATTTCGAAAAATCGTCACTCTGCCAGTCAAGCAACAATAGTTCCTGGAAGCAATGCACATTCAAACGGTTAGCAAAGATGATACATAACATAGTGTTCAATAAAAATAATTTGGTTTTTAAATATTTTATTTTACGAAACTAAAGAGATGGTAACATTATAGCATTGCAGTTTATAGACGTTCCATTCTTTTTTGCATAAATTTTTAATCATTATGTGCTAATCGTATCCATCTGTTATAAATTCGTCTATCTGTCTTATGCTTATAGTATTATCAGTGAACTTATTTTAAATTCGGCAAAGCAAATGGGAATAGTGATGCCATTTGCCCGTTATCTTGAATTTTTTTTTTTTTTTTTCGACTATTTTTTCCTCAGTCTGAGTATTTGTTATTTCCAACTAAAATTACTCTATCACTTTAATACGTCTTTTTTATGTTCGGCTTTTCCCAATTATGTATGTTACATTTTTTCTTTTTCTTAAATTTATATTTATGTTATTTAAATTTCGAAATCCATAAATAGTTTGCGTGAAAATTCCATTTGTATTATATTCCATTCAGAATTTCATTCATGTTATATTCCATTCGATTCGTACAAATGACTTCTATACTTAAATGCCAATAATAAATATAGTTACCTTTATGCTGCACGTTATGTTTTTTTGTATTCATTGTTAAGAAATTGGAAGTTAAAGTTCAGTCATTTGAGAATTTTTTTTTTATCCTCTTAATATAAGTATATGTTATTGGAGTCAAGTTTAATATTTAGTAAAATCTCGAAACTTGAAGATATAAAACTCCTCTAGTTTTTTTTTCGTTTTTTTTTTTTTTTCTAGTTCCATCATGTTTAGTTTTTTTTTCTAGACTCATCTTGTACATTCAACCTAGTAAAATTCGTTGAATAGAAGAGCTTAATGTCTGATGATTTTGTTCTTTGCATTGAATTTATTCGCTAAATGGCGCAGTGAACTGATGGCATTTATTAAAAGATTGCTTAGAGAAATAGCAGCAAACAGTTATGTTTTGTATCTTTATCTTAATCTGATTTGAATCAAATCAGTGATCTATGCTTTTGCAGCGTTTATTTCCGCATTAATTTCAGTTTAAAAAAAGAAGCAGTACTCTTTTTTATTATTTTTTGATGCGAAGTCTTTTTCTTTATTTAAATCGTTGTTCATTTGCGGAAGTTATCAGCAGCTTGGAAATGATAATTTAATGGTAAGTACAAATACTATGTGTTCAGTACACTGCATCAACTTTTGCAGAGGGAGGTAGAATTCAACGAGGACCTGGGATGGCAGTTCAGGTGTGTAGTGGTGTCTCCTCAAAATCGGATCCTTCAAGAACTGTATTGGAAAAATACAGTATATCTCAAATATATTCAAAGAAAATCGATTTACCGGGAATAGAAGAGATGGACACCGATTGCATGAAGCGATTCATCAAGTTAAAGGTTTGTAGAAAAACTTGTTTTATATAAATATATATAAAGGAAAAGCAAAAGGGAGACTCCCTAGAGATTTTTTTTTTTTTTTTTTTTGAAAAATTAATCTTGTGGTAATTCACTCTATAAGATAGAAAGAGTGACATAGAATGAAAGAAAAGAAATATCAAGATCAAATAACAATGAAATGTCTTTCTTTTTCTGTTTATTTTTAACTCTTTTTCATGTTTTTTTTGTTTCATTTTTCTCCATTTATATAATTCAGTACTATTCAATTTAAAGGTAAAACAAATGACTGAGATGAATGGAACAGTAACGGGTACTTTGCTGGTGACACCTAATGCCTTAATGTTTGATCCAGACATTGTACATCCTCTGGTTCTTAAGAATGGACAGGATTTGTATATTATGATGGTCCGGTTAGTTTATATTGTACATTTATATCTATTGTAATTGTACAACTTTTCATAATTCTTCAGCTTGATAATATCCATAAGATATCGTATAATATTCGTTAAATCGAAAAGAATTTAGCAAATCAATAATTGGATTGTTTTTATTCGCATTGCCATTCTCATCAAAAAACTATTCATTATCTGTTTTATTGTAAATATAACTATCCGGAAACTTGGTATTGATTTAGTTCGTATTCCCTGAATATCTCGAAAGAGTCCGATATTATTCACAGCATATATCGAAATCTTTGATTACATTCTTTAATTTTGGAAATCTCGAATCTCAAACTTTTTAAGTTAAAATTAATATTATTTATTTTCAAATTCCATGGTTATGTAAAATTTTGCTCATGATGAGATATTTTTTATAGAATGGAAGAAGTGATGTCTATAACGATGTTTAAGAGTACGACGGTATTAACCGATGCTGGGGGCGATAGAGAAATTCATGATCTCACCCATCAAGATTTATCTCTTCCTAAATGTTCTGCTCTTCCTGTGATTGTTAGTTATTTTTTTACATTAAGTTAGGTTTTTGAGTATGCAGTCACTTATTGTTTTCTTTATTCCTGGAAATTTATTTCTTCAAGATTACAGAAACATATTCATTTTTCAGCTTTGTAAATTTCGAAAAAGAATAGTTTGAACAATGATACCAAGAAATACATAAAATATTAGATGAAACTTAACTTTTTTCAATCAATTTCCAGAAGGAAACTGTGAACAAAGTATCGAAGAATTTGGCAGATAGCATTTATAGAAATGCAGGTGTTAATTTCTTCCTCTATTTAGTAATATTTTGCAGTTTTCATTTATTATCAATGTATCAAATTAAACTTTTAACTGCCTTTTTCTCATAAATATTTTGTTTGTTTTAATTTAAATTTATTAACTTTTTTTTTAACTTTAATTTAAATTTATTAACTTTCAGCTGATGTTTTTTACGTTAAACTTTTATTTTTGTGTTTTTCAGTATCTTCTTTATGATTTTTTCTTTAGAAATTATAAATTTGTTGACAGTTTTTAGCCATTTCTTTCTCACAGGAGTCTGAAGTATGGCAAATAGCACTTATGCTGTAATAGCTATGCACTTCGTTAATTTGTTACTTAGTAGGACAGTGATAGTTAATAGTGATTGGCTTCAGATAGATTTGTAAAAATATATTTAGTTGAATGATAGTAGTTCTGAAGCGTTTTCTTAGATTATTATAA
Organism: Onchocerca lupi; assembly: GCA_028564675.1. Lineage (NCBI taxonomy): Eukaryota > Metazoa > Nematoda > Chromadorea > Rhabditida > Onchocercidae > Onchocerca > Onchocerca lupi. The sequence continues at coordinate 60,430 of JAOVVO010000469.1, forward strand.
GATATTCTATGGCATACTGAAATGGATGAGAAGTCTAAAATCGATTTAAATCAAAAAAGTGTAGCTCTTTCATTGCAATAGCAGTACTAATATTATTAATTATCTTGGAAGTTCCAGAACAATAACTCTCACAATAATGATGGTAGTAGTAACAATAATCGAGTTAAAATGGTAATTATCCATAATTTCAGATGTTCAGTTGCCGAGAATTTTTTTCGATGACATGGATTTGGAAATAAAGCAAAAAAAAAGTCAAAAAGTGAGTTACATTATACAATAGACTCAGCATTATCTCATAAAATTCCATAAAAACATTTTTCTTTTCCCTTTTCTAACTGCTGCCGTGCATAAATAGAGAACTTTTATGGTCATAAAAGTTTCTGCTTATTGTGATTTTTTTTTCCTTGAGAGATTTTGCACTGTAATAAACTAGTGCATCTGTAATTCATTATTATTTATTTATTTATTTATTTATTCATCATAGTCATTTCATATTTTATTTTTCAGTTTTGAAGTCCTAGATGATGAATAACTGTTGAAATCATTAGGAAAGATTGAGCTTTTCAGGTTTTCTCATCTTAATCATCTACACAGATATTCATCTAGTAACTTATTCTGGCTTCTCTTTTTACTTCTCTTTATTTTGCTAATTAGTTTTGCATTTTTTTTTTATATAGTGACGCGTTTTGATGGCAATAATATATTCATAATTTCAGTCTCAAACTTTTGTCTCAAAATTTTCTTGTACTATTTAATTTTGAAAGTATGGATGAATAGAAATGGTTATTTTGAATCCGAAATTTTTCAGAATGGAATTCTTTTATCACTAGAAATTTCTTCTCTGTTATTCTATATTTTTGTTAACTTAATAATCTGCACTGCTCTATTTGCAGCTACATATTGAACATGTTGGATCAGATTTTAAGTCCGCGCTGATTGCCAGGGAACGAAATAAATTAAATGAAGCTGCTGTAAATGTGTCTCGAACTGTTCGGCGTACCTGTTCTGATCCATCAAGCGATTCTAAACAAATTACATGTGACGTGTCTCCATGTTCGTTCCGATTTTCGGTTTAATTTTAAAAATTCAAACCTGGAATAAATTTTTTCCATCTTCTTAATTTTTTTATTACCTATTTATATTTTTTTAGGGCAGAAAAGAGATGAAATGAATAGAAATTTGATCTCTGGGTTAGTGTTTTATCGTGCTTCTGAGTTTGGCTTTCGAAGTTTTAATCATTTCTTGTCTCTAAATTAGCGATATTGATGAATATTTGCAAAAATTAAATATCTTTGGAAGTAAATATAAATTTTCGGGCAGGAGTGAGAACAAGCAGCCGTATTCTTCGCAGCCTTCAACCAGTGTGGATAATGTGCGTACTGGCTTAACTTTTAATCCACTTTCTAAACTCGGAAGAACATTAAGGTCGGTTTGATTTTGTCTCTGAAACTAGTTATCTTCATAATTTTCACTCCAAGTATAATTTGTTGAAAAGTCAATATTTCTGCATTTTTTTTGTTTGGGTGGAATACATAAATAATTTATTATTTTGTATATCCAAGTGCTTATCATAATTACATTTTTTTTATCCTGGAGATATCTCTTTTTGCTTATCAGTTTCCGAAGTATTTATTGGCTTAGATGTACTTTTTTGTCATGCAAATTTAACGAAATAATTTTTTTAGTACTCATGCAAACACAATTCGTGGTTCGGTGACTTCCGGGGCCGAACGTATGACGCACTCAGCAGTGAGCAGTACAAAATCAGTTGCTCAAGGAGTTGTTTCGCAGAGCAAAGCTGTTGCAGGTGAGATCCAGAATTAGCAATATATTATTTTGAATCGTTGAAATTCAGTATTAATCATAGTATAGTCTTTAATCTGATTACATTATCCCTATCAAATGGGATGAAATTGTATAAATATCGTAATTATATCGTAATATTATCGTAATTCATGCAGTTTCATCGAGATTGGCGTATAACCGAAGATTGTTCTTTCAAACTCCTCTTGCAAACTGTATATAACAACTGCAGAGTGCTTTTTTATGCAAACCTTGCCGATTATCTCCTTGAATATATATTATCTTTGACTGACAACAATATTATTCTTAATAGCGATTTACGATTTTACTGTAGATTTTTATCTTCCTTTAATTTACATTTAGGATAAAAGAAAAATAAAGCAATTTGGAAATGATATATTATTGAAATGATGATGGGAGTTAATCGTTAAACTTTAATTGCTTCATAGTTTGAAAAGCAGCTGTTCATGCCATTCAGACGTTTTAAATTGTTCTTACAAATTGGAATCGAAAATTCTGCTCCTATTAGTGATGAGATAACTATGGCCAGTTTTATATGTTTGGTATTTTTTTACTGTACAGTCTGGATAATAAAATAATAAATTAAGGATTAATTGGAAGGGAGGGGGGGTGGAGATGCAGAGTACTGTAAATAATAAATTAGAACTCTTTAAGATAATAGACAACGAAAACTTTTTGAAATTAAAGATGCTAATATTGAAGAATTTTGAAAAGTCATCACTAAGCAATATCTTTTTTTGTTAAGTAGTTATTTTCCTATGCATTGCTTTATTGAATGCTGTATTATTTTAAAATAGTACTATCTTCTCTTTTTTAATATTATTAACGAATTTGTGAAAACATGGACTTTTGCCTTTTTCTGAATAGAATTTAGCATAACTTGGCAAGTAAAGCATTTAAGGGTGTTTGTGAAACACCTCGAGATTTAGCCGCTATTTTTTATGTATTTACTGTTTTTCAAAGTTATATCCTTTCTTCCAGTTTTATATATCAAAGAATAACGATGTCTTGCAGGTACCCTACAAACTGGTATCCAAACCAGTGTTAAAATGGCAGCAAGCCATGCAAAAACTGCTGTTGGTGCAGTAGCTGCTGTACCGCAAGGTATTGCGAGCATGGGTAGCGGTTTGTTTTCTACATCACAATATCCTATTACACCGCTTGTTGAGGTTAGCATGTTTTAGTTTTGCTTTGATATTACTTTTAATGTGAATTTGGAACGCATGTAAAGATATTCGCTCTTAGTTAATATTCCTGTTATTCACTTAGCGTCATTGTTAGTTCTTTTGGCAACTGATTATCATTTGATGATGTGGTTTGTAGTATCATTCTTCATTTTATATGTTAGAAGCCATGAAATGAAATTGCGCTCCTGCGCAGTTCAAAATTTCTCTTAAATTTTTTATCAAAGTAACTTAGTAGATGTGCTATCACTGGAAAAGAAAGGCGACATTCTTGCAGCTAGAATTGATTCATCATTTCAAAGTGATATTCGTATTTCTTTAAGTATCTCAACCTTTTCTCCATAAATCGTTCGTATCATATTATTAATGCCGATTTTTGAATTCGAATATTGATTTTTTACAAAAGTTATCTTGCGTACTTAAAATTGATTGAATGTCTTTTTTAAATCAGGATAATGCTGTTTCGAAAACACGAAAAGAGCAGAATTTGGCTACACTGTTGAGTTTAAAAGAAAAAACAAAGCGTCTGCGAGAGGAAGCTGTAACAAATAAACAGTAAGTATTCTTCCATATATTTACTAATAAAAAATAGAATTTCCGGATCTTTGATAATGATTTACCAATAATTACCAATTATCAGATTGAAATTATGGCATCCTGATTAGAGGGTTATTAAGGGAAATAGTATACTCTTCGGTTGACAATGATGAGTTTTTTCTTCTTTGTTCAGTTAAATATTTGGTGTATTGTACTGTATGGTTAGTTTCTCTTTTCCTTAGTTTTTTTATTGACTGTTCACTAACAACCAAAAATGGACATAATTTTATTGCCTATGAAACTGCGTCCTATTTTTACGTCTATTTCACTACTCTAAAATTATTTTAAAGAAAAAGTATCAATGACAAAAAATGACAATTGTTTAAATCATTTGAACAGTTGTTAATGGCATTATTTAATGTTTGAACAAGGAATCAAATATCGAGATTGAAATTTCGGGATGAGAAAATTAAATGCTGAGAAAGTGATCAGAAGGAAATAAATTAGCTCACAGAAACAAATATCGAAGAAATTATGATCATATTTTGTTTTATTCACTTTATATTTCTCAAGATTTTGTAAATTGTGGTTGTTTTTATCTTCTTTTTGATACTTCGTTCTTTTTTTGTCTCTTTATTTTTTTTACAGATTCTTCTTTGCTACATCGATGGACGAGATGCAGAACTTGTTCAAACCACCAAATGAACTTCTTTCTCCAGTCCAAACATTTCCAAAAACCGAAAAAAGCACCGTAATTGATACATCTTATTACATGAATGTTCGTCTGAATAGGAATAAAAAGTGTAGCAAAGGTAATTTCAGGGGATCGTTTGAACTTTATGAAAACTAAAAATGTAGTTTAGAATTCAGAAGCTATTTCAGTTTTCGTATTTTTAAAATCTCATGAATTACTTAAAATAAAACACTACCATTTTGAATCTCCACTGGTTATCTTTCTGCTGTGTCTAATTTTTTCAGCTTTCAGTTTTATGTAATAGCTTATTGAATTAGAAAAAATCATGTTTATTTTACTGTTTTAATTTCAATTGCGACAAAAAATTTCTGATTTTGAGGACGAATGGCATCGGTCGATATTACACATTCATCATCAGCAAGCACTGAAGGTATGATCGCTAATTGTGCAAGACAAGAATTCTGGTTTACTATACCAGAACATAAAGTTGATGCCATTTATCACTTCTTGTTACAATGGAATCCTGAGAAATATGAATTTGTAAGTTTTTGCATTTTTTTTTTCTTTTTTTTTTTTGCTTATCTTGAAGCTCTCAAGGAAATTTTTCGAAAAATGACGGTATTTTAAAAGACTACCGTAGGTTAAAATTTAATTAAACTAAAGGAACTACTC